>JARYZH020000246.1:0-245163 GCA_030021035.2 Notholithocarpus densiflorus | reverse complement strand
TAGAAAAAATGAAAAGTTCATCTTCATCATCGGCAAATGGGCAAAGAATAGCAGAGACTTCAAAGTTCAGAAAGAGCAAAAATGTAGAAACGGCAAAAACGCAGAAAAAAAAAGAAAGAAAGAAAGAGAGAGAGAAAGAAGAAAAAGAAGAAGAAGAAGAAATGGAGATGCAAGCTCATGGTCTGCCAGCATCTCACCGTGGTTGAGAAGCTTCAACAATGGCTATAAGGGTAAATTTTTTTTTTATTTGAGGGTGTTCCTGATTATGCTTGAGGGTGTTTCTAATTTTTTTTAAGGGTTAACAAATAAAAAGTTTTAAATTATTATATATAAAATTTTTTTTTTTCCAGGTCAGGGTGTTCCTGGGAACACCCTGGCCTGAACGTGGCGCCGCCACTGCCTCTGCTTCTGCCACTGCCAGAGTCTTTTTATTTTTGTGTATCGTGTTGTCCTTCCTTCTATGCTCTCTTCTCCTGTCGTCCACTTCTCTCTTTTGGGTTTTAAATTGTTTTTTTCTTTGTTTTGTTGTTGTGAGCCCCACGTTACTAACAAATATAACAATATTAAAAAGGAAAGCTGATTCAAGTTTGTCTTGTCAATTCTATTGACTTCTTCCATTCCACTGTTTTCTATGGTTTGTAATCCTTTTTTTTTTTTTTTTTTAAATTTTTTTTTATCTTCATATTATTACTCTTATTATATTCTATAAATAATTAAATTGATATCTGTTACTATTATTACTATTATTGAACTGATATTTGGGCTTAAAAATTACATATTTCAACCATATGTATTTATAACTTTAAAACCCTTAATAATTTATGAGTTTTTTAATAAAAAATTCATATAGGTAATTTCATGGTATTTTTATTCATGTTTTCGAGTAGGAGGATGATAATTTAATAGAATAAGAATATATATATATATTTTAATTTTTAATTTTTTTACATATTACTAGTCACTAATCCTGTGATGCAGGAGATAGTTAAATTTAAGGGTGCTGTTAACGGATGTTGTATAAGACCCATTAATATAATAAAAATTACAATAAACTATTCATGTTTTTTCAAAGAGTTGGAAAATGCTAGATATGTATTACGCGTGTGTTAGTTTAGATAAGAAAAGTCAAATCATTTTGCGACTAGACCAAAATGCCCTTTAATTTTGACCAATACTTAAGCCTCACCTAAAACAACTTTATCTTGAGTCTTGAGAGTTGAGTCTTTTGACTTATAGTTTTATGCTTTTAACGTCTTTGACCAATACTTAAGCCTCACCTAAAACAACTTTATCTTGAGTCTTGAGAGTTGAGTCTTTTGACTTATAGTTTTATGCTTTTAACGTCTTTATCTTCCTTTCAGTGATGCTAGGTTCTGTTTCTTTTTTTCTTATTCTTTTTTATAGTAATGCTAATATTTTTACAACAAATTTTATATTACCTCTGTCCCAGTTTGTTTATCCTCTATTCTATTTTGGGATGTTTCAAAATATTGTCCTATTTCTAAAAATAAAAATTATTAGTTTACTAATGTTCTTATTATACGCCTACTTTATTTTCAAAACTATTTGAAAAGAAAACTAACTAATATTTAAAAAAATTAATTTAATTGGGGCAACTTTTTCGTTGCTTTATTAAGAATAACTCTTTTTAAAAAATCTGATAAATTTATTTAAAGGTAATTTTGTAAACTTATATATTTTTATAAGGCAGACAAGACAATAAATGATGTTCCTTTAAAAAGTTTGACTTTTCAAACAAGACAAACAAATTGGGACGGATGGAGTAATATTTAAAGTAGTCATTAGATGTTCTAAATTCAATTAGACAAAGAAAATATTAAATTAATGAATTATATATATGTGGAAAAATTAAATATTAAAAGGAAAAAAAAAAAGACATTAATACTTGAATGGGTGTTTATTTAATTTTTCTTTCTAATATGAAGAGGGGCGATTCTATAAAATTAATAGAAATAGACGATGGACTATGGATGATGTTAGGGGTTAAGGGGGAGAAATTTCTAATTCCACCAGCTTAAAAAATAAGATTATCTTTTATAGCAGTAATCTAAGGTCCAAATTTCTTTGTTGGAAGATTAATCTTTAAACTTCATCTATTAATAATAAATAGATTTAGGGATCGATTTTTGTTTAATCAAAAAATTGATCAGTGTCTTAGTCTAAAAATAAAGAGCAATCATTAAAAGTAGACTTGTACTTATTCAATGTAATTTAAATTTTGTCAAGTGTGATAGGAATCAAAGCTAAAAAAGTAATTTTACATTTCACATAATGATTGGCCTTTGTTATCTAAAAACAAATACGAGCCACGAACACTAAGAGCTGGAAAATTTCATTCTATCCTTGACAATTTTGTGCAGGGCCAAATATTCCTTGAAGATAGTGACTTTATCATACATGCTTTCTTATTTATTAAAATTTCCTTATTTCTTTCATTGTTGTTGATTTGATATAAAATTTAAGGGTTAATTTGCAATTGTAGTCTTACAATTTTTTTTTTAAATTTTTTTTTTTTTTTGCTGCTCATTTTTCAAGAATATTTAATCATAATTAGTATAATTTAAAATATCTTCATCACAACTAGTCAAAATTAATAAAAGTACTTAGCTAACCAAAACATTTAAGTACAATGACATAATATTGTCAAAATGAAAATATAACACCCAAAAAAAAAAAAAAAAAAGAAGACAAGAGAAGCATCAATTAACAATGGCATAATATTGTCATAGTGAGGGAAGAAGCAATGGCATAAGATTGTCAAAAATAACAAAAATAATATTGTCACAATTTTTGTTATACAAGTTCAAGAGCTTCTACCTAACATTTCAAACAAAATATTAAATTCAATCCCATTTCACTTGAAGTACATGTTTTCCTTTTTCTTTATTTGCACCATTTGAGGAGTACAAGTCTCTTTCTCCATAGAGTTGTTATGACCAACATGCTTGAAAAGCCCACAAGTCTTCTTTTGCATTCCTAATTCCCTTCCGCTTTTCATTCGTTTTTGCTTTGGACGACCCTTTGTGTTTGATAGCGGAGGACACTTAATGAAACAATCTCCATCAATCACACCATTAACATTGGCATCAACCACATTTTCCTTGCCTACTAAATTTTCATCATCCAACACTAGCAATTCTTTTTTACTTAATGAGGGTTCACAACACCAACATGATGGTAAATACAATGGTGAGATATGGTAACAATCTTTGTGAAGGAATACACTAAGAATGTGACAACAAAGTATACCCCAAAATTCAAAATGTTTGCAACTACAATTAGTTATCTCACCATCCTATAAGACCTTGTGCTTTTGACTAGTTTCATCTTTATAATACTATAGCACAAATTCAATACGGTTTTCTTGATGAACTGAATATTGTGTTGCTCTTAAAAACTCCATTTGAAAATTTTTGAAAGCATAAGGTGTCAAAACATTGTGTGCTTGGTCTTCTAACGGTGACAATGTTCTTAAAGAAGAACCTCTAAATGTCTCTAACACTGTATCATGTGATTGTGTGTGCTCAATATCTTCAATGGCAAGATCAACCTAAGATTATAAATAATAAAATAAATTAAAAATTTTATATGACACATAAAGACTACAAACATTAACAAAAAAATATATATATATACACACACACAATAAAAGAAAGCAATGGTAAGTATTGACTTACTTGTTTAATGAGTTGGATTAAGTTTATGTGAGAACTAACAAACCGTTTAATAAAGGCATTTATACTTTCCAATCTTCCAGTTGTTGTCATTCCACCAAAAAAATGTTTATGAAGGTAACATGGTACCCAAAAGTGCTTGATTTGATATAAACCAATTACATGCTTATTAGTAAGTGTGTCATACTTTTCCATAACTTGAGTCCATTGACCCTCAAATTCTTCACATGAGTCTAACTTGTAGAACTCTGTGCACCGATTTAAATATTGATTACAGAGAATGGATGTAAACCAACCACTAAATTTAGCGGTAATATGCCATATACAAAAGGCATGTTTTGTGAGTAGTAATTCTGTTAATATTGCCTTTGTAATCCGTGGATCTTGATCCGTCAAAATTGTCTTGGGTTTTTTCTTCATTAAACATGCAAAATTCTGCTAATCAAACAAAAATTTATTAAAATATGTAAAAATTTCTAATGATATGTATTAATATTATTCTACTAATTAATTAAATAAAATGGAAAAATAGTTGTATAAATTTATAAGATAAATAGAGTACCTTTAACCATCGAAAAGCACTAGTTATTTCATTTTGAAGAAGTGCACAACCAAAGAGAATTGTCTTTCCATGATGATTGACAACGACAAAAATACCAAAAGGCATATCATAAGCATTTACCTTGTAAGTAGTATTAAAAAAAAAAAAAAAAAAAAAACACATCGTCATATTTTTGGTACCAATCAAAACTATGAGGGTGCGACCAAAAAATATGCTCTAACATTTTCTCTTCATTGGTTGTGAATGCATATTGAAACTTAGAATTCATTTCTTTAGCAACTTTACAAAATTGTAAGAGATCCATGGCATCATTCACAGCATGTATCTTTCTCATTTTCACATAAAAATTAGGCGTAAATGCACTTTTAGTCCCTACATTTTGGGGTCATTTCTATTTTAGTCCCTACATTTTCATTTTACCACTTTTAGTCCCTAAACCAATTAACACGTGACATTTAAGTCCTTACCGTCACCTAACTAACAGAAAAAGCTGACGTGGCTGACGGCACATTAAAATAATAATTAAAAAATCTATTTTGGCATTAAAAAATGCCATATCAGCATTTAAATTAAAAATATTAATTTATTAATTTTAATTAAATAAAAAAAATAAAAAACAAGAACATCAAACCCTTAAATAAACCCAGACATCAAACCCAAAATCAAAGAGCAAACCCAGAATAAAAGAACATGAACATCAAACCTACAAGAAAAAAAAAAAAAAAAAAAAACATGAACATCACCATGAACAAGAGCAAAAGCTCAAGCGAAAGCTCAAGGACAACATCAAAGCTCGCCTCAAATACCCTAACCAGCCCGACCGATATGCCGACTCCAAAATCGACCTCCACGACGACCTCCACAAGCTAAGCATCCTCGCCGAAGCTCCCGAGCTATATCCGGATCTCGCCAATCTCAATGCGATTCCTTCGATTTTGAACCTCTTTGCTCACAATAACACCGATATCGCGGTCGATGTGGTTCAGTTGCTTCAGGATCTGACGGATCCTGATGTGTTTGAGGTTGATGAGGAGAGTGATGAGTCGGCTAGGGTTTGGTTGACGCGCTGGTGGAGAACAATGTGCTTGAGCTGCTTGTTCAGAATCTACAGTGGTTGAACGATTCCGATCCCGATGAGATGGCTGCAGTGTATAGCACGCTCACGACGGTGGAGAATCTGGTGGAGGTGAAGCTTGCGGTGGCGGAGATGGTGTGCGAGAGGATGAAGTTGTTGAAGTGGTTGCTAGGTTCTAGGTTCTGCGGTGACAAAGTTGTCCTAGTCGGGTTCTAGGTTTCAATGTGAGTTTGGTGATTGAAGAAGTGTGGGTTGTGGCTTCTGGGATTTGATGATTTTCTGGTTTTGAACTTTCTGGGCTTATGGCTTGGGGATTTGATGATTTTGCTGGGGTTGAAATTGAGGGCTTTGAGATTTATGATTTCTTTTTTGAGCTGAATTTTTTGGGTTTTTCAGTGTGTTTGTTTCTCAGGAAAATTTATGGGGATGAACCCAAGGAACATGAACATGTTCTTTAGAAAAAAATAATGAAAGAAATAATTTTTTTCAATTTAATTATCTTATTTTATTTTAAAAGAATTTAGAAAAAAACATGAAAATGTCTTTTTTTATTATTATTTTATGCTGACTTGGCATTTATTAAATAATAAATAATTTTTTTTTTATTTTATTCGTCACGTCAGCATTTACTGTGTCAACAGTGCATTCCGTTTGCCACGTCAGCTTTTTCTGTTAGTTGGGTGACGGTAAGGACTTAAATGTCACACGTTAATTGGTTTAAGGACTAAATGAAAATGTAGGGACCAAAATAGAAATGACCCCAAAATGTAGGGATTAAAAGTGCATTTACGCCTAAAAATTACGAATATCCTTTTAAAAAAATGGAAGATGTCCAAGTTTCACATTTTTCTTAAGTTCTATAACACGTATTATTTCTCTAACTAAAAGTCCAACTTCTTTGTATAAGAGAGTGCAAATTTTATTATCTTCGGTGATAACTTGATTGGCCAGAAGAAATTGTACTCTCAAAGGGGACAACAATTCATGATTGTGATCTACAACAAAAATAGTGACATGTCATTCTTTTGGAAAAATGTCTATTGACTTTTGCAATACAATAGTTAGACGAGCTTTGCATCCACATTTTAAAGACTTCCTATTTTGTTGCTTCTTAGATGGATCCACCATTTTTAGTTGTTGTCTACTTCCCGATGACAAAAGAAATTATATCTTCCTATTTCTCCATTTTTTTACTCTGAACGACCTTTTCAAATTGTAAAACCATTTCGATTTGCATAATAATTATATAAAATGAAAGCTTCTTCTTCACTAAGAAAACATTGACCAACAAAAGGCTCATATTCATTTTCTATTGAATTTATATCCTTATATTCTTCAATATCCTTCGTTTCATCTATTGAACATTCATTCCAATCAATTATTTCCCCTCCACATGTGTTATTATTTTTTCCATCATTCGGAAACTCATTTAACTCAACACAATTCCTTGAAACACTTCCATGAATCTCACTTGCAATTAAATCATCATCAATTTGTGCTATATTAAAACAAGAATTAAAAAAAAAATCAATATCATATTATACCTTAAATGAAATATGGATTACAAATCAATCAAATAATATCAATATATCATATACTATATATAATAGTAGAAGCTGAGAGAAAGTTGATTCCTACAATCAAGGAGGTGCTGCCATATAAGAAAAGTGCCTATCTAAAATTCAGCCACATTTAAGTTAAAAAGCGATAAATTACATTGTTTAGTAACGCTACAACACTGTTTAAAAGCGATAAATTATAATGTATGACTACATTAAAACATTGATTGCGAGCCCTCTTGGTATAAAAGGAAACTAACCGCTTAAAAAAAGAAAAAGAAAAGAAAAGAAAGATTGCTACGGAGAAAGGAGAAAGAGAGATCGAGAGATAGAGAAATAGAGAGGCAGAGATAGAGAGAAGGGCGCCTCTACCATCACCGTAAGGGCGCCACCCAGATCTTTTGCTATCACCGTAAGGGCACCACCCAGATCTTCTGCCATCATCGTAAGCCTCCACTCACTACCCGACTATCAGAATCGCTACTGGTAAAGTTTTTTTTTTTTTAAATTAAAAAATTTAGGGTTTTTGGTTTTTATTTGGAGAATCAATTGGGTGTTAATTATGATTTAGATTGGTATTTTGGGTCAGATTTGGTTTTGTTTAATAGATTGGTATTTTGGGTTAGAAATAGAGAGAGGCGATGAAACAGAGAGAGGTTGAGAAAGAGAGAGGTGATGAAATAGAGAGAGGATGAGGCCTGGGACATGGAGAAAGAAACAGAGAAAGAGGCAGAACGGTAAACATTGCATTGATTGGGCACCGTACATTGTGTTTTTTTTTTTTTTTTTTTTTTTTTCATTTTTTAGATTTGGGTATGAAATGTTACTTTTGATTGAGTTTTTTTTTTTTGTTGGATAGGTTTAGATTTGATTCTGTTTTTTTTTTGGATTTTTGGATTCTCTGTCAAAACGTTTTTTTTTTTCTCAATTTTAAATATGATTTAGTCTTTTAAAAGACTTGATTTTGGTTTAGGGTTATGTTTTTGGTCCAGCACCACCCATCTCCGGCTCCATTCAACCACAACTTCAACGTACGCGCAAAAATTTACCTCTCCCTCTTTTATTTTCTTCTCACAAAACCTAAACCCAATGCATCAAACTTCTAATCCACTTCTTCCTCTAGCAACGTCTCCATCTGCTCCTCCTTCTCCTTACCTCTCCGGACGGCGTCCTCTTACCAAGTTGGGTTTTTCATTAGTTTTGAGTGAACTTCTAGCTTTATAGGTTTAGTATTTAATTGAGTTTTATGAGCTTTGTGTGTTTGTAGTGGAAATTTGAGGTTTTAAATTCATAGATTTACTGATATTTATAGTGAATTATTTAATAGTTTGATTAGCTTAATTTTTACTTTAAATAACTGAAAAATTATGCTTATCACCTTAAATAACCCCTAAATCCTAGATCTCTACGGATGGAGAAAGAAGGTTCAGTGAGGACTTGGGGATTTTTACATACTAATATTGCCAATGACCAAATTTTCTCGAATTTGTCCTCCAAATATTGCTCTAATGCATGCCTTACAAGGTTCTCATAGCATAAAAGTATTTAGTATATATTCTATCTTTCTGTACATTGATCTGTTAGTATGGTTGTCACTCATGCACAACCCGTGGTTGAAGTTATAAGCATGGAGAATGGTGTTGTGTGCTATAGTGTTGAGTTTTATTGTGATGATGATGTGAAATATTGATCTCCAATCTCACTCGTTATAGTCTTAATGTCCTCTGTTTTATTTTTCTACTCTATGAAGATAATTGAAATACTCTTAAGCCACATCAGAGATAAGAACAAATTTAAAAATAATGACTCTATTTCTTTTAGTTCAATGTTTTCAGACTAATTTTTGTTACATTTTTTATTTAATGTTATAAGACTACTATTTGTTTCATTTGGTTCAATGTTTCAAGACTTTTCCTCTCTCTCACACACAAAAAACTCTTTGCATTTCCATTTACCTTTCTAACTTCTACTCCTTTATATACACATGCCCACATCCCTTGGCTTCATGCCATCTCATCTCAAATACACTAAAACAAAAAACAATACCATTTACCTTCAACCTTTCAACGACACCTACATAATTCCAACATTGACCAAGGAAAGGGGCTTGGATTTTTATTTAGTGACGGTAGCTTACGGTTTTAATGTTATAGTCAAACATTGTGGATTTTGTGAAGGTTGTGATTCTCTTTGAGTCTTTGGTTGTTTGGGATTTTGGTTTGGGAAAGTCATAAATGTATTTTGTTTTAGAACTAAAGAAAAAGAAAAAGAAAAAGAAAAATTGATTATTTGTGAAGTTAGCTATTTTTTTATTCTGTGTTAAAACTCATAATTTGTAGGTTTCTTTACTGCTATTTTGTGTAGTATGAGCCATAGTGATAAAAATAAAAATCGATGATGATTTCAAAGAATTTTTCGCTTTTTTTTAAAGGATACGGAAGCCCAACTAAGACAATTAAATTTTGATAAAATCTTATTTTATGCTTTAAACTCTTATCTAAAGATTTCAAAATCATTTAATCAGTTTAAAAAATAAAATCTATTTTTAACGGTAAATATTATAATATTTTGTAGTGTTATACAATTTTTTAAAAATAAAATATGAATTAAGAAAATCAAGTTTCAAAGTATTAAACAATATTGTAGACAAACATAAATATTATACAACAACAAAAGTATTATATGTAGGTCTTAATATATATAAAAATGATTTCAAATAAAATTGTAAAATAGTTCGCGCATCGCGCGGGACATCATCTAGTAAATAAAAATGATAGTACCTTCTTATGGTAGCTCATTTAAGTCAAAGTAATTCATTGGAATAAGTTGATGAGTCTCACTTGCAACTAAATTTTCATCCATTTGCGCTACATTAAAACAAGATTAAAACAATCAATATTCAATATCATATTTTAGGATAAATGAAAAAAATGATACAATTAAAATAAAATAAAAGTTCATTATTGAAATAATTCATTTAAGTTAAAAAAATTCCTTTTACCAACTTGATGAGTCTCACTTATAACTAAATTCTCATCCATTGGTGCTATATTAAAACAAGATTAAAACAATCCACATCATATTTTAGGATAAATGAAAAAAACATGATACAAATAAAATAAGATAATGACTAGATGCTCTGTGCTCTAGCATAAAAATAAGAAGAACAACATAATTTCACAGCACTGCATTTACAATTCTTCCCATTTTTTCTTAGATTTTATCACCTGCAACATTTATTTATGCCCTTAGTTTTTCCATGTTAATATGAAAGAACAAAAATAATTTTCACTTTTTCTTTTGCCCTTTTCTTAGTTTTCCACTTATATCTTTTACCAAAGCTCCGCCCCCTTTGATTTTTTTATTTTTATTTTTTGCATATGAATTACAAGTGCTCTACTTTACTTAGTTTGAGCAAGCATTTCAAGAAATTATTTGTCCTATGCATTTTATATTTTATTTAATAAATAGAATATTATACATAAGGTCTTTGGAAAATATAAAATTGTTATACATCTAAGGCGTGTGGATGGTCAATTAACAAATGAGTATGGTGACGGTCGAAACTTTGTCCTACGTATAACAACTTATTATTCCTAAAAAAATAATGCATAATATATTATATATAATATAAGTACTTCCCCTTAATTAATATATGCAGTTATGCAATACCCTGCCAATGGACTTAAAACAAATGGTACCTCAATTCTTATATTAAATAATATATTTATGGTACTTCAATTTTTTTTAAAATGAGTGGTAGCACTGGTAGGTAAGAGATGGATGGTTGAATAGGATATCAATTATCAAACTTCAAACCCAGCCTACCCCGTTACGTATGGACATGAATGCGTACATTGTATTAATAACCATTTAAGCATAACTTCTGTAATGTCGGAAAATTTAAAGTACTGTGTAATAATTACTAATAATTATCAAAGACCTATTGGTATCAATTAGCATTAGACTACAATTTGACCTCTTTAGGGCATTCATTAGCATTTTCCTAAGTCTTTATGCAAGTCAATCATGTGTTTCAAAAAGAAGTTACAACAACTGAAACGAACTGCAGTGAAGAAGTAGCAAGCAACAAAGTTTAATGCTTACCGTATGCATGTAGCTACTATAATTACCACCATAGTACACTAAGATAAATTGGTTTGTTCATTCATAGATGTGTGCCAAAGGAAGATACGAGAAGTAACTGTGAAAAGTAAGATATTGTTAAATAAAAATAATATTTCAAGATTTAAAAAAAAATTGAAATGACTTTCAAATTGACTTCTCACACAATCTCTAGAGCATTCTCCATAAGTTAATCTCAGCCACATGTTTATAGAATAGCCTAGAAGTCTATAGGAAAATACATATTTTATTGCTAATGAAAGAATAGCCTACAAACTCTAATGTTGGTTGAGTAACCGACCTTTAGCAAGTATAAAAGGCACCTTATTTGGTTCCCACTTGCTATAGGTGTGAGAGACTTGTGACGTGTGAAGTGAGGTGATGTGAAGTGAAGAGTTAGGTGAAGTAAAGTGTGTGAAGTAAAGTGTGTGAGGTGAAGTAGTATGAAGCCAACAGCTAGTGTGTGAAGTGTGTAGAGTGAAAAGTAAAGTAAGAAAATCCTAGTGTCAAAGAGTTGGTGTGTGTCCTGTAAAAGCTTTTCCGTGTGGTGTTATTTGAGTCTAGTATTTGTGTCATATATGGGAGCTCACACAAGGCTTTCCATTAGTCAAAGTGTTAATTCAAAAAGGCTGCAGACTACAGCGACCTTAAAGAAAATCATTTGTAAGGTGATGGAAAAATATAAACTCCTTCACATTTCCTATCAAAAAAAATAAAATAAACTCCTTCACATAAATATTCACTCTCAAAAAAAGAAAGAAATTAAAAAAACACACACCAACCCAAATCCCAGACACATGTACAATATTAGTTATTAAACTAGTTAGCAATATGAGTTAAATTTCCATAAGGTCCAACACTAAACATGACATATATATATATATATATATATATATTCCCGTAAACACTAAACACATAACTTTGACAAAGGAAATAAAAAGGGATATGACATGGAAAGCATTTAGTTTTCTTTTAGCTATGGAGCCAAGTAGTTGTTTCTTCTGTTCATACTTTATACGTTGTCTGCATATATTAAATCCTACAGGTGCTTCTTTTCAAGTTATAAAAATAACAATAAAAAATCATAACCCAAATGTCCCCACTTCTCTTCTAGAATTTTGTGGACACTGGTTTGTCCACCAAGCCTAAAAATGAAACCAAATGTCCCCACTCCCCTAGAATTACTTACTACTTCTCTATTTGACCAATTTCAGTCCACCTTGGCCACCAATAAAACTCTCTCTCACACCAAATTAACGTGCTCCACTCCCTTCTTTAATATAATTTTTTATATTTTACATTAATGTTATAATAACTTTCCCACCACTTGTCATGTAACTTCGTTCTCTGTCTACTCTTTATATAAACCCACACTCTTTCACACTTCCTTACTCAAAACTCATTCATCAACAAAAAAAAAAATCAAACACTCTTTCCTAGATCTTCTCTCTAGTTCTCTTGGCTTTATCTTTTATAGCTATTTCCTTCAGATCAGAAACTTAGCATCAAAGAGGGATAAACTAGCAGTCCATGTCAAACCAAAGTGTCCCAAGAATACACCCATTTGATATGAAAAATAAAATCCATGTTTAATTCAAACTCTAGCACAACTTCATCTCATGAAAAATAAATAACACGAAGTTTGAATATTATGGAAGAGATTGGAAAATAATACCTCAAAATCTCTCAAAGTCTCAACTAGGAATGGGTATGGAGGTCGACGACGGCCGCGGTGGCTTTAGCGGTGTGGTGGATGGTGGCTAGGCTAGACTAGAGCGGTGGATAGCAGATCGGCGGCTTGAGGAGGTGGCTAGGCAAACGGCAGTGCAAAGGAGGCGGAGATCGACGGCGTTAGGGAGTGCGGCGGCGTGAGGGTGTGCGGCGGAGTTAGGTGGTGGCGGCTTGAGGCTGGTGGTGACGGTGTGTGGGGAGAGTGAGAAAAGGGAGAGAGAGCTAGGGGAAAAGAAAAGAAAAGTGTCGAATGAAGAGAAACAAGAAAAGAAAAAAGAGTTTTGGAAAAAAAAAAGAAAAAAAGAAAAAAAAAAGGTGGGAAAGTAAAAGAAAAGGTGGGAAACTTGTGCGGGAAAGTAAATATTTGGGAAAACATATAGCGACGTTTTCAAAAACGTCGCTATAATACAAATAAATGCCGCTAAAACTACATTTTCTGCGACGTTTCAGGAAACGCCGCTATTGATCTGTGATATAGCGACATTTTCTACAAAAAGTCGGTATATAGTCACTATTCAGTGGCGCTAGTTTGAAACGTCGCAATATATCATTTATAGCGGCGTTTTAAGAAACGTCGCTAAAAAAAACGCTGCCTAAACCCGGATTTCTTGTAGTGTTTCCTACTTCACAGGCACAATGAATTTCATGGTAAACAATTCTGCATATTAATATTGTTTGTGGAGTCTTTTATATTATTTGTGGACAGAGTCATGCCAAGAGGCAAGTCTGTGTATATTTGTATATTTTAAATTTCAGAGCACATATTCTTTTATGTTACTTGGGTTATATAGTACTTGGAATTTCATGTTTCGTTGTACTTATAATATTGGTCTAGAATTATTATTTTTATTTTTATTTTTATTTTTATTATTATTATTTTATACAGATAGAACTTTCAAGAGTACACAATGATTTCTTTTAATAACTTGATGAGTCTCACTCACAACTAAATTCTCATTTATTGGTGCTATAATATACGACATGTATTAAACATAAAGATTAACCTCATATTCAAATATATTTAAAAAAATATGAATTTAATAAAATAAAATTATTGTACCTTGCAAAATAATTGTTTATTCTTCATTGAACATTTGAACTTTTCTTCATCTCTCTTTTTCTTTTTCTTTTTTTTTTCTTTTTTTTTTTGAAGAGGGTTTGATAATGATAAAGTGAAAGAAAGTGAGTTTGATATTGGTAAAGTGAAAGGAGATGATGAGTAAAATATTGATAAAGTGAAATTGGATGAGAAATAAAAAGTGAAATGGAGGGAAATGTGTTAAATGTGTTAAAGGGACATTTTTTTCATATATTTATTAGAGAAACCAAGCAACCAAGCTTCAAGGCTAAAATAAATTGCATTTGAAAAGTGAACTTCCACCAATTTCCTATGCAAATGGGGCCCAAAGCTAGTTCATTAACAGCTACTGGCCGGCTCTTGTTAACAAAACCGTAAATTTAAAATCACATATATTTATAGTAATAGAGATAAAACAAATGTGTGATTGTATTAAAGACAAATTAATCTAGATGAATCTAAATACTTAGAAAGGCTTTCAGAAAAAGGCCAAAAGTTGAACTTAGGCCAGTTTGATACTTGCAAGGTCTGACAATTGTGACTCCTTAGGATTAAACACCCTAAACACCATAGTTAGACCCAAAACACTATTATGCCATCATAAAAAATAAAGGATTTTCAAAACTTTACCTAAAAATCATTCTAGAATTCCATCTATTCTTTTTAAACACGCACCTCTAAATTCTAATTAACATGAAATATGAGTTTAAAGTTAATCAAACTTCCATAAGAGCCTAATTAGCCTAGCAAGAATAAACTAAAAGAAAAAAAGTGTAGGTAATAAAAATGAAGACAATATTTGTTTTTAGAAAATTCAAAACAATGGGAAAACTATATGAAGGATTCTAACCTTTGTTAGTTTAACAGGCTCGAAGGCAAAATCTATATTTAGTTTTGCTACAAATCTATACTGTTAAGTTTTAGATTCCTATAAAAAATAGATTGTTTAACCTAATTAATTAACCAAGTGAATACTTAGGTTTATTATTCAGATCTAGGGTAAAACAAAACAATTATATCATGCAAAGTAGCAGAAAATATAAAGAATACAAAGATTTGATGACCCAGGAAAACCTAACCAATAAAAAACTTGGGGAAGATTTAACATATCTATCCTCAAGGTAAAAACAGATTCACTATGAAATAATTGAAGTTTGTACAATAGAACTTAGACCACTAACATTCTATTGTTACCTCGAGTAGAAAACTTACTACCACGACCCCATGATAGCTCCGAGTTCACGGACTACTTCTTTCCTTGAATCTACACCAAACACAAGTTCTCCTACTTGTGAATCTTGATCTTCTTGAATGTTCTTTATGCAGCAACTGAAACAACCATCAAGTTCTTGATGTGAATCTTGATCTTGATAGCTCAATGTGTGTGTATAAAGGTAAACACCTCTAGATCTCACAAAATATTCAACACACAACTCAACAAAGACTTTAGAGAGCTTTTGGGTACAAAACCCTAGATCTACAAAAGAGGCACACTCTTCTCTCTCTGAAAAGTCATTTTAAAAACGTGTTTAGGGTTTCCTTTATATACTAGAAGAAGTAAATCTGAAACCCTAATCCTTTTTGGGTTTGAACTGCTGTTGGGCCGAACTTAAAATTCTGCAGACCCGTATTTCGATCGGTCGAGCCTGTCTTTCGATCGATCAAACGAGGCATTTTCTGAACTCTTCTTTCTGCAACTTGTATATTCTTGAATCTTGACTTGTATCATCTTAAGCATTGTCTAATAATACCTATAGACTCTAGGATCTATATCTAGACAAGTTTGTGTTCACGATTTGCCAATTGTTCTAAACTTTTAGAACCTAACATATAGAACTTCGTATTACATATAATTAACCTCATTTTTTAAATGAATATTTACATATAAATTAATACATTCTCCACTCTAATGTACTTCGGAGATCATTCACCTTACTTTTCAAAACACTATTGCATTTATTGTCTCAAGAATTTCAACAAATACTATAGCAACATCTATATCTATTCTAGGCATCTAATCTATACAAAAGCCAATAGTGACCACAAGCTATCATGGTTGCAATTTCTTATTATTTTGCATTATTTAATAGTCATTATCCTTCAAGCCAACTGTATTGGAACAACATTGATCTTGGTCTGTAAAAGAACAAATCTGAACAAAGATAAGAACTTGGAAAAAAATGTTTGCTAATTGATCCCAACTGAACCCAAGAAAAGAAGAAAAGAAAAAGATGATAAGAGATTTATTGGCTATCATAACTCAAACTAAAGTGAAAATCAATTTCAACATGCGTTGATCGAGCATGGCAACAGGAGAGGTATATTGCCCCCATTAATGTTATCCTTCATCCATTGCTTTGTTTCAGTAACAATATTAGATTAACATTCGCATTTGGTTCTCCCTTGTTCCCAATACGAGCTCTAGGAGTGCAGTCCATATTGAAGGTATACATTTCACTAGTGAAGTGCACTTCCAAAATGTATAATCGAAACGGAACATTGAAAAAGACGTGGCATGTGTTGCCTTTTTTGACATGACATCCATTGATACTGTAAAGTCTACAGACAAAAAGAATTTGATTTCTAATCTTACTTTACACATTTGAGTAATGTTAGTGTAAACATGAAAGAAATTAAGTTATTATATATTACAAAAAACCACCATTTTTTTTTTTTTATCTTCAGGATCATCAAACAAATAAAACACAAAAGGAGGAAGAAGTGAAAGGGTGAGACACATATCACAACATATTATGCGATCAATTCCTATTCTCTCACAGTACTATTATCAAATAAGTAACACTGATATACATCTTTGACTTGCGTAGTTTTTTTCAAAGAACAGAAAATAACCTCCAAAGACTTTTTTATATGCTTTCTCACCAAAGCATTAAATGATTAAATACTAATTAAATATGAACATTCAATGGTGGTGGGGCTAGCTGTAACTAAATGAGAGAGGGGAGGGCTGTTACACACAAAAAGAGTGAGAGTCAGCATTACCAGCAATAAAAGTAAAGTGATCAGAGGCAAATATCTCTTCAACAAACATGTAATTCTTTTCTAAATCACCAACATCTCACACACATGCATGGTCACACAATTTGCACAAGTACATAATAAAATTCACAGCAGTGCACACCCAAACATTGATACAATACATATTATTTTCACAAAGAGAAGAAAAACTCAGAAATGAGGGGAGGAACGAATAAGGATCACCACCAGCATGGAGTCACTCATGGTCACCCAGATTAAAAACTTAAATGCGATTGCTAGAATGGCATGGGAACATTACTAATTTCTTGAGAACACGAACCATTTCTTTTGAAACTACCCATCAGTTAAGTTCGTTTACTTCGCCTCTGCAGCCTTTGCATCCTCAAGTTTTTTTTGCTTGAAAAGTTTGACTAGTCCTTCAACATCACCATCAACATCAATATCATCACTCTTCAAAAGTTTCCCTGCCTCTGCAGCCTTTGCATTCTCAAGTTTTTTCTGCTTGAGAAATTTCACAAATCCTTCAACATCAACATCTGTATCATCACTCTTCAAAAGTTGCTTTAACTCTGCAGCCTTTGCTTTCTCAAGTTTCTTTTGCTCGAAAAATTTGACAAGTCCTGCCAGAACAACATCATCACTATTACCACTACTCTTCAAAAGTTCCTCTGCAATTTCAGCTGGGGTAACCTCTACATTCGCCAACAATCCTTCAATCTGTCTATAGAGTTGGTGGTCACCATTGATATCCAGATAATTAGAAGTCAACAGCTTGAACCCATCCATGGTGCAGTATGACATGTGCACGTGCAAGTCCATGCGCCCCGGGCGCAACAAAGCAGGATCAAGCCGATCCTTATGATTGGTGGTGAACACAATAATTCGCTCGACTCCACAGCTCGACCATAATCCATCTATGATGTTCAATAAATCCGATAGTGTGAACTGAAAAAATAACATGAACGTAAATATTGGTAGATGAAATCATAAGATAATGTCATTTGCATCGGTAGTGTGATAGTGGTCATGGTTGTTGACATACTCAATACACAACTCTAATTTCCATGAGATTTAAGATAGATGATTGGAAGGCAATCTTTTTACCCTTTTTTTTGTGTGTGTGGAAACATACTAATTCTCAAACTCAAACCGGATGGTACATGTATCTAATGGTAGGAAAATTTTTCTTCCAGGGCAGAAACTAACTAGACTCATTGAGCTAAATATCTCATAAAAATTATAGTCAAATATAACAAAAACAAACTCGCATACTTATTTTGTCATTGAAAAATGAATAATAGGTCCTAAAACTGATACCTAAATCAACAAAGTAAAATGAGTGGCAATCAATTATATAGCCAGATAGAGATATTGTCAAAAGTAAAGTTTGCACTATACTCCAAAAAAATCTAGTCAATTGATTAGGAGAAATTTCAACTATAACACTTTTTCCTATTAAAAAAAAGGTTATAATTGAAACTCAGTGTAATCATTTATGGTCTATTCCAATCTAAAAAATATTCAATGTAAGACTCTTTTTTTTTTTTTTTTTTTTTACACATCCGCACTAGACACACTTTATTCAATTAAATCTATGCAAGAAACTAAGAATCACACAAAAACTGTCCAAAGTTTATAATTATTAAACAATGTGATTCTTACATGAATTTAAATGAATAAGTGTGTATTGTGGGAATATGTATGGAGCCAATAAATATATATATATATATAAATATATATATATTTTTTTTTTTGTAGTAATTGTAAACTAGTTTTTATGAGAATAAAAAATGCTAACCAACTCATCACGTCGCTTTCGATCATTCAACTCTGCACCGCGATCTATATCCTCAATTACCAGTATTGAACGATTAGAAGTTGAAAGCAAAATTTTTCTCAACTGCAAATCTGACAGCTTACCGGAAAGGTTCAAATCATAGATATTAAACTTGAGATAATTAGCCATAGCAGCAATCAAGCTTGATTTACCGGTACCCGGAGGGTCGTAAATCAAAAACCCTCGCTTCCATGCCTTGCCAACTTTCTTATACAACTCCTTCCTTCTAATGAAACTGTCCAAATCATCCTTGATCATCTTCTTCAGCTCTGAGTCCATTGCCAACTTCTCAATTGTAGCTGGATGTTCAAGATTAACAGAACCCCATTCTCGACCATCAAGACGGCCACTTTCACGGCTATAAAGCTTTACCATCTTTTCTTCTTTTTTTTATAGCCTCAGAACGTCTTATTATATCAGGTAAATAAGATTCTCGCACAACCTCTACGAATTATTTCTCAAAGGAAAGCTCAAAAAATTTCTGACGATTTTGTTTAATGATGTCTCCTTCTCCTTCTTCCATAAGCTTCCATTTGAGCTCAATGTGTCGAAAGCGATCAAGTACCTCTTCACCCATTGCAATATCAAAGGTTGTTTTCTTTTGCCTAAAGGTTTTGCTTGCTTCGAGACATATTGTTGAATCACTTCTATTGAGATCACATTTCTCTTTAATAATGAAAGTGAATCGACGCCTAAAGATGGCGAAGAGATAATCGCGGATTACAGGAGGTATGAGTTCTTTTACTACGGGACTTACTAGCATCACAAAAGCAGCTGAGAGCAATGTTGTCAATGATGGAAGCAACTCTTTGAGAGAAAACATGGTTTGAAGGTACAGGTATCTCCCAATCACCTCTTCCAAATCCTGTAAAAATGAGAACAATGTGGTCAATGAATATGACAACTTTTTTATGGCTTGAGGGCTGCAATGTAGTAGTTCGGACACCAAGTATTTCTTGGTTTTGTTAATTTGTTTATGCAATATATGGTTAATTATGAAAAATTTTAGTCACTTCACAAAGAGGATATCTGTCATAAATTTGTTAGGATAAATCTCCATTTATGTGTGAATAAAATTTAAATATAACCCGAAGCAAAAAAAAAAATAAATAAATAAATAAATTTAAAAAAAAATAAAAAAAATAACGCAAACACCAAGCACCAATTAAGTTAATCACACAAGAACACATTACGTGGAAAACCTTATAACATAGAGGAACCAATCTACTATAATAAAATAGAGAAGGTAATGCCCTAAGTTTATGTTCAAAACTTAAGTTCACAATAAATATGAAAAATATAATAATACCTCTCTAGAAAACCCAATGAAACCAAAATCGCAACAAGATCTCTGCTCGGAACAAGGCACTGTTTTTTCTTTTTTTCCTTCACACAGATTAATTGCACTCTCTGCATGTTTCGCTCTATTACATTTACATCCCTCTTTATAGACCAGATGCATGCGTCACTACTAGTCCTGAGCTTGTCTCGCAAGGCTAAGGCAATTGATAAGAAACTTTTAACATGAATGACGCGGTTTCGTAACTCATTCTATTTAGTTTTACATAGTTAAGGAAATAAGACGTAACTCTTGTTTATAGTTAGATTTTAGTCCAAACTTTCATCCATTGTTGTTGATTACTCCACCTCCTGTGTTGTTAAATGGTTCTTGAGCAACTATATAGTAAATTAGTAATATATAGAGTGACTTCATTAACAATTTTCATGTTTTATTGGTTCCTAACCCGTGCATGCATGAAAATAACTGAATTGGTCTTTCTTTTGTATGTACAAACATTGCTACCAAAGGAATTTCTCTTAATAGTATTTATGGTGGTCACAATCAAAATTTATAGTGTACAACCCAATCAGATACTTTTTTTTTTTTTTTTTTTTAAGTTTCAACCTATAGCATCCATTTTTAATGAGAACTCTTTTATCATCAAACTAAGATACCAATCTGTTTTTAGTGTAGACGGGGGGATTCAACTCTAAATCTCTTATTCAACCATCAAAGACTTTACCAGTTAAGTTAACTAGAATGAAAATGATAACTTTAGTTGTCAATAAATGTCTTGCCAATAAAAGAATACAATTTTGGATGGGTGTCATCAACATCTCAAATTGGGCAGCAAATTGGGTTGTTGTCATCATCTTGTTTTGATCGCCTTAATTTATTTATTTTTTTTTTTTTTTTTTTTTTTTTTTTTTTTTTTTTGTAACTACATCTATGCTAAGTTTATTAGACAATTAAAATTGCAAACCTTTACAAACGCATAATATAGGGAAAAAAAAGTATACGTTTTAATAATTACCCACCAATAATATTAAGGAGTTGGTATCGGCTTGGGCTGAATTGTTTGCACTTTTAGGTCCATTGTATGATTGGGTTGGTGCAGCTTGGGTTTTTATAATCTTTTTTTTTTAAATAATTAAAATATAGTAATGTAAATTTCATTTATTAGTTAATTAATTAATCTATATATCTTATGATGGGATGGTGAAAATTACATCTCATGTTCGTCCATATGGATCATCCAAAAGCCTTGTGCCAAATGTTCAAATAGACCGTCTATGAGCAAAAGATTCGTCTATGGGCAAAGCACATGGACGATCACATAACACTCCATCTATGAGCAAAAGAGTCGTCCATGGGCAAAGCACATGGACGACCACATAACACTTAAAAATCTTCAGGTGTAGACTCACTCACGTGTGTGGAGGATTCGAGCCACAAAATCTTGGAGCGGTTACCAAACCTGTATTCATCACCACAAATTCCTCATAAGTACTTAACTTCCACTAATGGTTGTAACTCCTATAGCCGTTGAGGACATTATGTTTGGACTCACTAATTTCTACAAATCCTGGGGAAGTTACTAAGCCAATAACCGCTCCAAGGTTCTCTATATAAGGACCGGTCTGAATTAAATCAAGGTAAGTGTGTATTCTGAGATTTTACTTCCAATAAAGTCGGAACTCTATTCTTGGAAGAAACTAACTTAGCCATCGGAGGATTTTTCGCTGGTCCACCCCGGTCCCATTTGATAGTGTGTTCATCTTCATAGGTCTTCACTACAACAAGTAGCCTTATTGAAGTCGGAACATTCAGCCTATTGATCCCGTGTAGCATCAGTTGGCGCTGTTTGTGGGAAGGCGATTTGTATTTTTGTAATTCGTCTTTCTACGACAAAAGGCTGAATGGTTCGAACCAGATCAAGGACTACCAGCCCGGGCCATCAGGAGAGTAGGGATGCTTCAAGCAATCCCCATCGCAACCGTCAATCAGCCCCAGTGATGCAATAGTCCTCTGTTCAACACATGCAATTTATGGCAGCCGCCATGGCAGAGTTAACCCGTCAAAATCAGGAACTGACCAAGGAGATTAATTTGAAAAAACAACGTTACGAGGCATACACTGAAGGTCAAGCCCAAAATCAGGAAGATAGGGGAAACGCTAAGCCTAAAAGCCAATCAAGGGGTACCACGTTAAGAAGGGTGCCGCATTTGGAGAAGGAAATGGACCAGATGAGGAAGGTTATGGCGGAGATGAAGGAGAACATGAGAAGGGCAAATCCAGTAGAGGATCTAGTCCGCCGAATGAATTCCCCTTTCACGGCTTCCATCAACAGACACCCCTTGCCTCCGAAGTTCAAGATGCCTTCATTGGATTCGTACGATGGAACACGTGACCCATTTGATCATATTGCTACTTTCAAGACTACCATGCACCTTCAAGGAGTCCTAAATGAGATTATGTGTAGAGCCTTCCCTACCACTCTCAAAGGACCGGCACGAGTGTGGTTCAGCAAAATACCCCCGAACACAGTGAGTTCTTTTGAAGAATTAAGTAAATTATTTGTCAATAATTTCATTGGAGGGCAGAGGCACAAACGTTCTTCGTCTAGCCTGTTAACCATAGAACAAGGGGAGAATGAAAGCCTACTCTCCTTCATCACTCGTTTTAACAGGGAAGCCTTAACCGTGAACGAGGTAAATAACAAGTTACTCTTGACGGCCTTCCATAATGGAGTTAATTCTGATTTATTCATCCACAAGCTTTATGAGAAGGAGCCTCAATCCATGGCTGAACTCGTCCATTCGGCCCAAAACTTTATGAATGCAGAGGACGCAATCATAGCTAAAAAGAGGAAGAGAGCTGAGAGAATGGAAGCAAATCCCACGTGACACTCCCTAGCAAGGTCCTCGTCCAAAGAAAGGATGAACAGAAGATAAGAAGGACCGAGATAATAGGAAGACGGGCTCGTCCTCAGGAAGAAGTCAGAACTACACGCCCTTAAATGCTCCACTCAATCAGGTGCTCATGCAAATCAAAGATGACCCTTCCTTAAAATGGTCAGAGAAGATGAAAGGAGATCCTAACAAGCGCAATAAGAATAAATATTGTCGCTTCCATAGAGATCATGGGCATGACACGGACGAGTGTTATGACTTAAAGCAGCAGATCGAGAATCTCATTAGACAAGGAAAGTTGAGGCACTTCGTTGGAAGGCATCATAAAGATGAGAAGTTGAAGGGAAAGATGGAAGAATCATCACGCCCCCCACTAGGAGAAATAAGGGTTATCATAGGAAGGATTTCGACAGGACAGTCTTCCAAGTCAAAGAAGACGTATCTCAAAGTGGTGCAAAACGTTTAGCTCTCTAGACGATCCCCAAGGATGAGAGGGATTGACGAGCCAACCATTTCATTCACCGACAAAAAGGCTGAAAGGATCCATCACCCATATGACGATGCAATTTTCATTACTTTGCTCATCGCAGATTATACAACCAGGAGAGTGCTGGTGGATAATGGAAGTTCAGCGGACATATTGTACTACCCTGCCTTCCAGCAGATGAGGCTTGGATGAGATCAACTCCGTCCGGTATGTTCGCCATTGGTAGGATTTGGAGGAATGAAGGTACAGTCTATAGGCACCATCACCTTACCTATAGTGGTGGGATCATACCCACAACAGATAACCAAGGAAGTCAATTTCCTCATGGTAGTTTGTTCGTCCTTATACAATGCTATTATTGGAAGACCAACTTTGAACAGTTGGAAGGTGGTCACGTCTACATACCATCTATCCGTTAAATTCCCTACAGAGTATGGGGCAGGACAAGTACAAGGAGACTAACTAGCAGCAAGAGAATGCTATTTGGCCATGTTGGCCACGGACGAACAGAACCAGACGATGAATATTGAAGAAAGAAAAGTTGTCGCAGAACCTAATGAAGTATTGGAAGATGCTTTATTACAAGAAAATGATTCTGAAAAGTTCACCAGAATTGGAACAAGTATGAAGGAGAAGGCGAAAAAAACCTCGTCCAGTTTCTGAGGAAAAGTATTGATGTTTTTGCGTGGAGTCATGACGACATGCTAGGAATCAATCCAAATGTAATTACTCATCGATTGAATGTGTACCCCTCTTTTAAGCCTGTTCGTCAGAAGAAGAGGGTGTTTGCTCCTGAATGAGATAAGGCTATCAAGGAAGAGGTTCAAAAACTGACCACAGCACAGTTTGTCCGGGAAGTCTATTACCCGGATTGGTTAGCCAATGTGGTGATGGTGAAGAAGGCGAATGGCAAGTTGAGGATGTGCGTAGACTTCATTGACTTGAACAAGGCTTGCCCTAAGGATAGTTATCCTTTGCCGCGCATTGAACAATTGGTGGATTCTATAGCTAGCCATCAGTTGTTGAGCTTCATGGACGCCTTTTCAGGATATAACCAGATAAAGATGGACGAGGCTGACCAAGAAAAGACTTCCTTTATTACCAGTCAAGGTTTGTTTTGTTATAAGGTGATGCCCTTCGGTCTGAAGAATGCAGGGGCAACTTATCAAAGGTTATTGAATCACATGTTTCGCCCATAGATAGGACGGAATGTGGAGGTGTACGTTGATGACATGCTTGTGAAGAGCTTAGACGAGGGAAGCCATTTGGACGATCTTCAGGAAACCTTTGAAACACTTAGGCGATATAAGATGAAACTGAACCCAAGTAAATGTGCATTCGGAGTTTCGTCGGGGAAGTTTCTAGGATTCATGGTTTCACAAAGAGGAATTGAAGCAAATCCAGATAAGATCCAAGCCATATTGGACATGGAACCTCCAAAGAACATCAAGGAAGTCCAGTCCCTAACAGGACGAGTTGTAGCTCTGAACAGGTTTGTTTCTAAAGCTACAGATAAATGTTTACCCTTCTTTAAAATTCTCAGGAAGGCATTCGAATGGACGGATGAATGCCAAAAGGCCTTCCAAGATCTTAAGGTCTACCTTACCACAGCTCCGCTGCTAAGTCCATCCATACCAGGTGAGGAGTTATACTTATACTTAGCAGTATCCCCGCATGCGATAAGTTCAGCATTGATCAGGGAAGAAGGGAAGGTGCAGAAGCCTGTATATTATACAAGCCGGGCACTGAGGGGAGCAGAAGGACGATATCCACTGATGGAAAAACTGGCTTTTGCATTAATAACGGCTTTCAGGAAGTTAAGGCATTACTTCCAAGCTCATGTAATTACTGTTATGAGTGATCATCCGCTCAAGAAGGCGATGAACAAGTTGGAAGCCGCAGGACGGTTGATCCAATGGGCTGTTGAGCTTAGTGAGTTTAATATTAGGTACCAACCAAGAAATGCAATAAAAACTCAAGCTCTAGCAGATTTCATTGCGGAATTCACTCCAAGCTATGGTGACTTAGACGAGATGGAAGGCAATAAAACATGGGTCGTCGATGTTGATGGATCGTCTACACTACATGCAAGAGGAATCGAAGTTGTTTTGAAGTCCTCAGAAGGAGATAAGTTGAAGCATAAGGTTCGTCTACAGTATCAAATAACCAATAATGAAGCTGAATATGAAGCCCTCCTTAAAGGGCTAGAATTGGCTAAGTCCTTAGGGGCAGAGTCAATACTCATCCAAGGAGATTCTCAGTTGGTTATAGGTCAAGTGAATGGAACGTATGAGGCTAAAGAAGAACGGATGAAGAAATATCTTAATAAGGTGAGACACCTTATAAAGAAATTCAATGAAACTCACTTCGTTCAAGTCCCAAGGGAAGAGAACATGGAAGCAGATACTTTAGCAAAAGAAGCATCAGTGAATGAACTGACGGACGAGTTCGACGAGGTCCAGTACATGCCAAGCATAGATCTTCCAGAAGTACAGCAAATAGGGGGTGAAGAAAATTAGATGACCCCAATAGTCAACTATCTAAAAGAAGGAAAGCTTCTAGAAGGAAGAGACGAAGCCTGGAAGCTAAGGATCAAATCAGCCAAGTATATCCTTATAGACGAGGTGTTATACAAGAGAGACTTTTCCCAACCGTACCTGAGGTGCTTAGCTCCAGATGAAGCAAATTATGTATTAAGAAAAGTTCATGAAGGAGCATGTGGCAACCATTCAGGAGCTAGATCACTCGTCCACAAGGTCGTCCGTGCAGGTTATTACTGGCTAACCATTCAGGCTGATGCTAAAGCATATGTCAAGGTATGTGATCAATGTCAGCGATTCAGTAACATCCCTAGACAGCCGTCAGAGTACATCACCCCAATGATGGCACCATGGCCCTTTGCACAGTGAGGGTTGGATATTCTGGGTCCCTTTCCAACTGGGACCAGACGGATGAAGTTTTTGGTGGTAGGGATTGACTACTTCACCAAATGGGTGGAAGTCGAACCCTTGGCGAAAATTACACAACAGAATGTTAAGAACTTCGTCTGGAAGAGCATTGTGTGCAGATTTGGGGTACCTAGGGTACTAGTGTTTGACAATGGACGATAATTTGATAACACACTTTTCAGGGATTATTGTGAACAACTTGGAATCTACAATCATTACTCCTCACCCTCCCACCCACAGGCCAATGGACAAGCAGAAGTAGCAAACCGATCCTTGCTGAAAATCATCAAGACTCGGCTTGAGGGGGCAAAAGGAGTATGGCCAGATGAGTTACCAGGTGTTTTATGGGCCTACAGGACAACTGTGAGGACCCCTACAGGGGAAACTCCCTTCAAACTAGCCTATGGAAGTGAAGCAATCATACCTATGGAAGTGCATATGGCTAACCACAGGGTGATGAGATACCAGGACGAGGAGAATGAAGAACAGCTCCGTCTTAACCTCGATCTTATAGACGAGGTAAGGATGGACACAGAACATAGAACAGCAAGGTACAAAAATCTTATGGCAAGGCAGTATGACGCCATGGTGAAACCCAGGCACTTCAACATTGGGGATCTCGTCCTAAAGAGAGTTACCTTGACAACAAGAAATCCGGCCCATAGGAAACTGGGGCCAAATTGGGAAGGACCTTATAGAGTTATCAACTGCAAGAGGCAAGGATCCTACTACTTGGAAGCCTTGGATGGACGGAGGCTAGAACACCCCTGGAATGTTGAGCACCTAAGGAAGTATTATCAATAAATGGTGACCATGGACGAATGGCCACGGACGAGAGTTGTGGATGACTATAGTAATGTGTTGTTTTCACGCGTTTGTTTGTTTACTATTACTGTGTGTTTTAAGTATTTTAATAATCCCCTAGAAAGTACATTAGTGTTTGACTTTTGTGCTATTCTTGGACGAGTTTGTGTGTAAGTATTTTAATTCCCTAAGGCACTAGCTTTTAAGCATGTGCCAGGCCTGTGGACGAATGTTTATGTGGTTTGGATTTTCACATATATATAATAATGTGTTTTCAAATACATATGATGATATGAGAATCCCTTATTTTTTGTAATTTCACTAAAATAATCCACCAAAAGGCAAAAAATTAAAGACGAATAAAATCCCTCGACGTAGGGACATATCATCTATAAGCTTTCCTTAAAATAAGGATAAAGTGAGGAAAAACGAACCTAAGGTATATCCGTCTAAGCTCAAGATGATACAAACCTAGGTACATTCGTCCAATCAAAGGGCGATGAGAACAGTGCATAACGAACCTAAGGAATATCCGTCTAAGCTCAAGATGAGACAAACCTAGGTATATTTGTCCAATCAATGGACGATGAAAGAAGTGCATGCAAAAATATCTCAAACCCATGGGTGAGTCAAGCTAGCCAAACAGTCCAATTCATGGACAAGCAATTGCTGAAATATCCATTGCTAAGGACGAATAAATGATCGTCCTGAATATGAACGAAGAATAATGCTAGTCGTCTAACGTATGAACTAGTGAAGCCGGCAAAAGAGAAATGACATTCATGGACGAGTCATACTTGAGAATGGCAAAAGCTAAAGCATAAAGGGTTTATTCTATAAGATTCGTCCACATGCTTAAGACGAGGTAAAATGCCTTAATAAGTGGACGAATCCCACCAACCACAGAAATAATGTGGACGATATAAGATAAAATTCATTCATAAAAGCTCATGTTCAAACACAATGAAAGATGAAAATGAAAAATATTCATTCATTCAACTCAAAGAAGGGTAGACGACCACCGTCCAAAAACCCTTAGAAGTAATTTAAAGCCAGTAAATGGTTGTGTATGAAGCCCGTCCATAAAACTGGGACGAGAGAGTTGTACTTAGATAAATTTTGGAAAGGAAAAAGCAAAACCCAAAACAACGGGCATTTCCAACAAAACTAAATGATAAATTTTCAAAAGGAGAAGTAAAATTCATTTGGCTGAACCAGTAGGGGCATTGCCTCCAGACTTTGAATCGTCCTAGGTTACTTCGTTGTTGGAGTCGTCCACCACGTTGACGTCCTCAGAACTCATAGTAAGCAAGGAACTCTCTGTGGCGAGGGGGATCTTGAAGGTATCAAAGTTCAGATCAGGGAAAGCCTCATTGGCGTCAGCACGAAAGTCCTCGTAGCCAGCTGCATAATGACTGTCTAGACGATTCTTATACTTGTCAGACTTCTTGAAGGCTGCAACGGCTTCTTCACGAGCTTTCTCCAAGGACGAGGCGAACCTAGAAACTTGTACCTCCAGATGAGCAATGCGAGTTTCTTTCTTAACAGCATCCGCCCTAAGTTCCTCAACCTTATTCTTCAGCTTCGTCTCAATTCCTTGCAAACGACTAAGGTCTTCAGTCAATCTGATCACCTCCCCCTTTTTCAATAAAACTTCAGTGTTCAGCTCTTTAGCCTTCTCCTTAGCCGTCTTGGCTTCCTCACAGAGCTCCTTCGCCTAGCAAGACGCTATGTAAAATTTTGACATAGCCTATGAATGGACGAAGGAGAGTTAGAAATTTTATTCAAAACTTGAAGAAGACAGAACAAAGATGAATGAAATTTATATACCTTAAAGAGGTCATGAATGGCGGAACGTTCAAATCTTTCACTGACATGTTATAACATGAGTTTACTTCGTTATCAGTGATTATTCCCTTGAACATCCTCCATGCATAACCCTCATCCAGCACCAGATTGGGAGAACGCTAAGACGACTCTGAGGGATGAGGCTTGTGAGGAGCTTTGGCCGGAGGGGAAGGATCAGTCTGGACGGGTAGAACTATCTGGACGGGCACCATATTAACCACAGTATCATCCAAGTCCACCGTCGGAGTGAATTTTGGAACCTTGGGAAGAGAAGCCTTACTAGATTTTTGCTTCTTAGGACCTCGACGACTTGGAAGGTCGTCCAGATCCACTGAGCTGGATATGGACTTAGGCTTTCTCTTCCCTGTCTGGACGGCAGGTTTCTGGACGGTAGAGGGTGTCGTGGTATCTTCATTACCACTTGCAGCCTTTTCTCTGTTCTCTTTCATGGTAGCTATTCCTGCGACGAGGAAGATAAGGTTAAAATAAATATATATACATAATAATAATAATAAATATATAAAAAAGGAGTGGACGATGCTTATTTCAACAAGTGGTTTCCTCGTGACTAAGGTTCTCAGCAGTAGGTACTGGGCCAAGACCTCACGCAGCTAGACGACTGAGAGTCACTAGATCGTGAAAAGTTCTCTCAGGGAAGGCACGAACTTGGTCAATTCGCTCCAAATACAATTTGTCCAAGCGTGGACGAACAACAGCTGCATCAATAAAGAAAAAGGTTAGATGACTGGAAGTTATAAAAATATATAAGAAATAAAATATAAAATGAAATGGAAAGGAGACATACCCTCAG
Organism: Notholithocarpus densiflorus; assembly: GCA_030021035.2. Classification (NCBI taxonomy): domain Eukaryota; kingdom Viridiplantae; phylum Streptophyta; class Magnoliopsida; order Fagales; family Fagaceae; genus Notholithocarpus; species Notholithocarpus densiflorus. The sequence continues at coordinate 215,409 of JARYZH020000246.1, read as the reverse complement.
GACGAAGGCGACCTAGAGGGCTGGTAAAAGGTGGAAAGGGGGCATTACTCACATCAACTGGGTCACCAGCCCAATTGCCAGAAATAGTAAAAAATTCTATTTTCCAGAGCCTATCAGACGAGCTACGGCCCTTTATCAAACTATAGTGAGGACCTCTGGACGAAAACTGGTAAAAACCGGTAGACTTCTTTATCTCTGAGGGCTTATAACAGTAGAGGAACTCGTCCACTGTGATAGGACAGTCCCCTTCCAATGCCTCACGCCGTAGCACTTGCATGACAACTACTGTCCTCCATCCATTGGGGTTGAGCTGGTTAGGTCCAATACCTAACCTATGGAGAAGACCTCTACAAAAAGAATTTAGGGGAAATCTAAGGCCAGCTGGAAGGTAAGATGTATATACTCCTAAACCAGAAGAAGGAGAACAACACCATTCTCCCTCCGTGGGTAGACGAGGTTTGAACTCCCTAGGGATCTGGTATCTATCTACAAGGGTTTTTAATTTAAGGGCGTCTAGGGTGGACGCTACCTCAGGGGCACAACTGTATACCACATTCTCCTCTTCCTCCTCCTCGTCTTGAGAAGAGCTAGGTGACTCTCTAGACGAGCTAGTCCCAGCTCCAAAGGCCATCCTGCGTTGCATCTCCTGGAATTCCTCTAAGGGAATACCAGGAACCCTAGACGAATAGTCCTCGTCCGAGGAACTACTACTGTAGCTTGTGCTACCCTCACCACTCACATAACTCCCAGAAGAAGTATCCTAGTACTTGTCTATCTCTCTCTCTATACTACCACTAGATGAAGACATGACTAAAGTAAAGAAAGATTAAGACGAAAACCTAAAAAGGAAGAGGAAGTACCTGACAAAACTAGGACGAGAGAGTTAGACAAGGCCTTTGGACGAGATGGCAAAGGGGAGATTATGAGAAAGGCGAAGGGCAAGAAAGAGAATGTACCTATTTATAGGGTCCAAAAGCAGGGTCAGCGAAGCGACACCAGCCATTAGGAAGGCAACACGTGGCAGTCCCCTTGGAAAGTGTAATCGACGCGACGGGTCAACCAAGAAAATCATGACACGTGGCCCCATCCAAAAAAAAAAAATTTTGGTCAGAACCGTAGAGGTGCACATTAAATCCCAATAATATTTTTGGACGACCATTGGACGAGGGGGACAACTGATGGGATGGTGAAAATTACATCTCATGTTCGTCCATATGGATCGTCTAAAAGCCTTGTGCCAAATGTTCAAATAGACCGTCTATGAGCAAAAGAGTCGTCCATGGGCAAAGCATATGGACGATCACATAACACTCCGTCAGGTGTAGACTCACTCACTTGTGTGGAGGATTCGAGCCACAAAATCTTGGAGCAGTTACCAAACCCATATTCATCACCACAAATTCCTCATAAGTACTTAACTTCCACCAACGGTTGTAACTCCTATAGCCGTTGAGGACGTTATGTCTGGACTCACTAATTTCCACGAATCCTGGGGAAGTTACTAAGCCAATAACTGCTTCAAGGTTCTCTATATAAGGACCGGTCTGAATCAAATCAAGGTAAGTGTGTATTCTGAGATTTTACTTCCAATAAAGTCGGAACTCTATTCTTGGAAGAAACTAACTTAGCCATCGGAGGATTTTTGGCCGGTCTACCCCGGTCCCCTTTGATAGTGTGTTCATCTTCATAGGTCTTCACTACAACAAGTAGCCCCATTGAAGTTGGAACATTCAGCCGACTGATCCCGTGTAGCATCATCTTATATTAAAAATAATCTATATATAGGCTTCTCGTGGTGGTTTAGTCATCTACAACTATAATAAAATTACTAATTCTATGCTGCACACTTTTTCTTTTTATTATATGTACAATGCCTACCTAAGTTTAATAGTTAATAGTTTCTCAAAAAAAGGAAAAAAAGAGAGGTTTAACTATTAATATGAAATTACCTATATATATATATATATATATGTGTATATATAATTGTTAATATGAAATACTACAGTATTTTTGCTTTTTTTTTTAAGGCGAAACTATAATATTGGTCCCTCAAGTTTATCTTGTGTGTGCAATTGGTCAATCAAGCTTGAAGTGAGCACAATTAATCTCTCAAGTTTTAAAACTGAGTTGTATTAGTCCTTTTACTAACTGCCGTTAGTGGTGTTACTTACGTGACTAATGAAACAATGACTTAGCATTTTTTTTAATAATGTGGTATTTTTTTCTATTAAAAAATTACAAAATAAATTTACACAAACAATATTTACAACCCTGGTTCTCCACTGTCCTCCTCCTCAATGTCTCATTTGATATCATATCTCTTTCCTTCCTACCTTCCTTGTTTAATTTATTTATTTATCACTATACATACATACAATTGATCTCTTATCTTGAGTCTTTTGAGTTACAGAAACAAAAGAAGGGGCCAAGTCCAACGCAACGCAATATAAAAGTTAGAAGCATGGCAGCAAGCTTGTTGTGTTCAAATCGAATACTAGTACTACATAATAATAGTTTTACTCCCAGAGTAGAAAATCCATTATACCTGAGATCATTACTATCCCAAGCAAAAAGAAACCCATGACGTGGTAAGTTTTGTGTGGTTGCTCTGATTGAAAGTTCTAAAGAGTCAAGCAATAAGAAGACTGAAGAAGAAGAAGAATGTAAAATCCCTTCATGGGCTAGGCCAGATTTCGATGAGCCTCCTCCTTAGGCTCAGAATGAAAGTGTGTCCCACCGGCGGTAGGTCAGTGCTAAGTACAATCAGTAAAAAATATTTTTTTAACTTGGTATCGGGTTGTAAATATTGTTTGTGTAAATTTATTTTGTAATTTTTTAATAAAAAATGCCACATCATTAAAAAAAATGTTAAGTCATTATTCCGTTAGCCACATAAGTAACACCATTAACGGCAGTTAGTAAAAGGACTAATACAACTCAGTTTTAAAACTTGAGGGACTAATTGTGCTCGCTTTAAACTTGAAGGACCAATTGCGCACATAGAGTAAACTTAAGGGACCAACATTGTAATTTCGCCTTTTTTAAAGCTTATAATATTGCACTAGTTAATGTATATGTTATAATAATAGATGAACGATTGAGATTAAATAAATGTGATATAAAACTAGTGGTAGAGTTAAGACCTTTTTTTTCTTTTTTTTCTTTTTTTTTTTACTTTTGTAGAGGGTTCTTTTTACGTTTCTTTTTCTAAGAAGGAAGTCGGGCCTAGCGCTTCGCAGAATAGGCTCCAAAGTACCATTTTGCCGCTGCTAGTTTGTGCACAAACGTTGAGTCCAAGTCCAAGGGAAGACGCTGCAAAGTAGGCTTATCCTCTGTTTCTGTCGCAGAAGGAACTTTTCTCCAGTTTCTGCCGCAAAAGGAATTTTTCTCCAGTTTTTGCCGCAGGACTGACTTTTTTGCTATGCAGCAAAACTTTTTGCTGTGCAATAAAGCTTCCTGCTGTGCAGTAAAGCTTTCTGCTGTGCATTGAAGTTGTCTGCTGTGCATTAAAGCCTTCTGCCGTGCAGTAAAGCTTTCTGCTGTAAAGCCTTCTGCTATGCAATAAAGTTGTCTGCTGTGCTTTAAAGCCTTCTGCCGTGTAGTAAAGCCTTTTGCAATGTGAATGACTACTCTTCGTTTTTACTGCAGAAATACTTTTCTACTTCCTGCACATAAACAAATATAAAACCCAAAGAAAATACCCATAAAACAAATGTTAGTTTAAATGGGTTAACATATTCTCAAATATATACATACATATATGAGTATATATACTTATACGTATTCACATATACATATATAAAATATATTTTGCAGAACATGAGAAACAAGATATATGTATATATATACTTATGGCAGGATAATGATTAGTTTGTGTCAAAAGTAAAACACGTAACAACAAATAAAGAAGAAAGCTTCAGCAGAAAATGTTTAGCTAGTATAATAGCTAACACAGTAAATATAATGAAAAGGTGCTACAGCAGAATAACTAGTATAACAAGTAAAGATACCACAGCAAGAAAACTGATGCAGCGAACATGATAAAAACATGCTACAGCAGGATGACTAAATACAACAGATATAAGTTATAACAAGTGAAATCAAATATATTTTCAATTGAAATCAAGTATTGAATCTTCCCATAGAATAAGTAAACCAAGAAAGAACCCAAACCCCAATTTGAACAACCTTGTCATAGGCTTTTGCCATCAAAGTTGTGCATTTTGGAGAATAGGCCTAAATGGCTACTAGCTATTACTTTTGGGGATATCAAAGAGTGGGTTTGCTAAGAGGGAGGGAAAAGATGGCCTATTGGTGCATACCCCTATTCTTGTCGTATTTTCCCTTTTCTTTTTACCACTTCCTTTCTTTCATTCCGTTCCTTTTTTTTTTTTACTTTTAGTTTCTTAATACTCTCTTGCCGTGGGTTGTCCCCCATTTGGCCTTTTCTTTTCTTGGGTCCTTCTCTCTGGGTGACTTTCTCTTTCTAAGTGCCTCCCTTAGGTGCCTCCCCCCCATCCGGTCCTTTCCCTTCAGCGTTTTTTCTCTCTTCCGTGTTTTTTTCTCCCCCCTTTCTTTCTGCTGTGGTTACCTTCCTTTTATAGTGAACTGATTAAATGGGATTTCTCCCTTTTACTGCTAGGGCTTCACCAATTGTTTTTGATTTGTTATGGGCATCCCTTCAAGATTACCCACTCACCCATTGGTTGCCCCTGCCATTGCTCAGTACATGTTTGCTGCACTACTACTTATTTCATGACAAAATTCCCTTTTGTTTGTTCTTGTCGTATACCTCTACCTCTAGGTGACTAACCAATAAGGATTGGGCTACCTCACTACCTAGCTCTATGGCATGCATCAGATGGTCCCAACCATTTATTACTTCTTTTGGGTAAGATACCATCCCAGCAAGGTATATTCCCAAAAGAAGTCACGACAGGAAACCAAATATAGACCCCTTTTTCCCCCCATCACCAAACCACACCCTCTGAATCCCCTTGACCGTGGGCCCACCTCCCTTGTATTAGCTGGGTACAGGTTGGTGGTGCTCCGGCCCTTCTGTGTTTGCTCCACTATTTTCTGTGTTTGTCTCACACGTCGTTTCTGCCGTAGCAAATTAGTTCTGTTTTCGTTCTGCTGCGTGTCTCTGTCTTATTTCTTCACGTTTTTCCTGCTGTGTTTGTCATTTCCTTTAGTTTGGCTTTTCTTTCCTTCACGTGTTTCCTGCTGCTGACACTTCCTGCTGTTGTTTCTTTTCACCGTGCTTTTTCATATTAGTTTTCACGCCTATCTTTTGTACATAAGGATTTGGGCCTTTGTGGGCCAAATAATGTTGACTGAATCAAAAGGGTCTTGGGCCCAATTTGTCTTTGTCTGCTGAAGAACTGAATTCTACGGCAGATCTGTATTCTGCTGTAGATTTGTATTCTGCTGCAGATTGCCTTCCCTTGCATTTCTTTCTTTGGACCTCTCTTGCTCTTTGGTCTTCTTGGCAGGCCTTTGGGTCTTGCTTTTCATTGGGCTTTCCTCCGTATGGGCTTTTGGATACGGATTCACAAAAATGGGCATCAACATTCAGCCCCCTGAGCATATGGATTGCTCCTGCGATTCATATGCGAAAACTTACTTAGTTTTCTTACGTGGGTTGTTTCACAACTCACATGCGAATGCTTCTCTTCTTTTCTTCGCGGGCCTGTTGTTTCAATCTTTACTCTCCTTAGGCAGGTCATTCTCTTTCTTTTTGAAAATTCATGACCCTCCAAGGGTAGCCAAAAAAAAGTTCCTCTTTATAAGGGTGGTGGTTTTGACTTATGCCTGCTGGGCCTCTTTTGGGCCTGTTGTATGCTTTCCTTTTGCTAAATTCCAGTAGCCCAATACTATCATTGGGCTTGTACTCATGCTGTCTCCTTTGTCCCATTTTATTCTTTTGGGCATCCTCGGCCCGTTTCATCACTTTTGGGCTCCTTTGTCCCATTTTATTCTTTTGGGCATTCTCGGCCCGTTTCATCACTTTCGGGCTCATTTGTCCCATTTGGGCTCCTTTGTCCCATTTTATTCTTTTAAGCATCCTCGACCCGTTTCATCGCTTTCGGGCTCCTTTGTCCCATTTTATTCTTTTGGGCATCCTTGGCCCATTCCAATTCTTTACTCCTATGGGCTTTTGCTAAGTTTTTTGGGATTTTCCGGCCCAAATTACCACATCCTTTACTTTTGGGATTTATGGGATTTCCATCAACCCCTTACTCACTTAATTCAATACCTCGGGCCTTTTTGGCCCATTTTTGCTTTTCTACATCATATACTGCCCATAAGTTTGCTATTTCTCTCTCCAGGCTCCTTTAGGCCCGTTTGCTTCCTCAAGGCCCATTTGTTTATTTTATGGGCCTATGATCCACTATTCCTGCCATTCGGGCTTAATGGTTTTCTTCTCAATTTACTAACTCTTTTCTTCCTATATTGTTGGGCTTCTTCTTGCTATTGGGCCCCCTTGCCAAAATGGGCATCAACACTACCCTCATTCAAAGGGATTGTCAATGATGATGATGTGTGCATCATTCTCTTCTTCATCATTCCTTTGCTTGTTTCTTGGTTTGCTTCTTGGAAATTTCTTGTGATCTTGGACTTCTACAATGGTACTCATTTCTTTATGTCTGCGGCAATTTGCATACTTACTTCTTTACGTTTCTGCAGTAGCATGTACTCATTTCTTTACTTTTGTAGGGATAAATACTCATTTTTCTACTTCCGTAGAATATGTAGACACTTTCTGCTGCAATACATGCACTTATTTCTCTACGTTAATGCACCTCTTACTTTGCTTCTGCTAGAGCAGCATCTATACTGTAGGAAGTGAAGGTTGTAGCAGATTCTGCGGCAGAAGAATTTGACTGCTTCATCTAACTTACTTTCCCCACTTATTCCTTAGTATCATCTCTTCATTCTTCCATAAGTGTAGTTGCTCTCTAAGAATGGTCAGAAGACACAGATGTCGTGGAATCCTTCCTTGTTGGGTTCTTCTTCATTATGATGTTCCATATCTCTATAGAATGCTCAAAATTGGCTCTTTGGATTCTTTGACTCTTCTTTCTCTTGCCAACTTTGCGAATAGCACTTTGTGGAGCGAGGATCCTTCTTACGGTCTTCATTTTTCTTTTTCTTTTAGCCACTTAAGGTTGCTTCACTTCAGGCTTCATTCATTCTCTAAAAATAGAGAAAGTGTTGTCTTCTACTACGTTCGCATCTAAGCCGACGATTGAAAAGAGTCTCATCAAAATGGTTCTGCCACATTACTTTCTTCAAGTAGAGTTCTTTCACAAGAGGAAAGCTTCCTCTAAGTGTGTAGATCAAAGGGTGGCTTCGCTCCCTTTTCTTGTGCCTTCTTCTTCTCTTGCATTCACATATCTTCATTTCTTTTGCTCAAAACAAAGCGTAGAGCTAACATTGCAAGCCCTCATCATAGTAGAGTACTCTTTCATTTGTTGATAATACTTTCTGCTGTGTTGAAGAACACATGTATTCTTTGCCAGGATGAAGTTTCTGCGGAGAAGGATATTGGGTTTTGTAGAAAGGCAAGTTTCTTTCAGTGATGATGTATTTATGGAAGGCCTCCTTATTCAGAGCTACTACTAACATGGGCAAATGTATTGTTGCAATAGTAGAGGACCTTTTAGCCCCCAAGATTATCAATACTCTTGTACCTTTACTGTTTGCATTGCGGGCTGTTTCTGATACTGCCATAAATTCTGGTTCTGCTGCAAAATTGATCTTTCCACAGAAGTGACTAAGTCTGCCACTCATTTTAAGGTGCCTACAAGTGGTGCCACTATAGATATTTTTCCAAGGGGAAATGAGGATGCTTTCATGAGAAATCTTCACTTTCTAAACATTTTCTTTGTCATTCTGCCACAGCAACTATAGATTCCTTCGTGTTTTCTTTTCTCTTCTTTAACACATTCTTCTTGTCATTTTGCCACAGCCGCTGTTGGTGAGGATATCATTGCCTCTTTTATGAAAAGGCATAGATGTTGTGAACTAAATCTCTTAACTTTGTTGTAGTCTTCCGCAGATCTTATTTCTCCCAATTCTTCTTTCTCACGTTGCTAAGCTTAGCAGTGTCTTTCCAATTCTTGTGGAAAGTGGTCTACCATTGAATGCGTTGCTAGAGAGATGTTTAGACTTCATCATTGATTTCCACCTTTTGTTTATGCTGTGAGTTCCTTTGTTGCTCAGCTTTTCTGCAGAGCACTCTTGAAGCCTTAAAGTCTCACGAAGAGCATTAATTTTCTGCTGTAGCGCTTGTTGGTTCACCTTTACATATGTTTCTTCCGGAGTGCTTGTAGGCCTTCTCTTCTTGCTTCCTTTCTTTGCTTCATTTACATTTGCCACAACAAAGGTGGTAAAATTTCTTCTCATGGATTCACTACTGCATAGACTTTGCATTGTGTGAGAACTTATTCTCCAATTGCTAATTGATGCTTCAGCAAAAGATAGATGATGTTACTGTTTTATCACAGACTGGAATGTTACTTAACCATGGTAGGTTGCAACAAATTGCGTGGGTGTTGCACTATGCCATATCATGAAGTTTGAAGTTGCTGCAGATCAAATGGCAGATGGATGTATACTTGCTGAAGTGCCACAATTAATACTTATTTCGTGGTGGGTAATGTTGCTGCTGCATATTGACACTCTAAGCGCTTTGCGAAAGGCTTTCCAAATTTTCTGTAGAATGGGCCTTAGCCCCCTAGCATATGAGATAACTAGATGAGTCTTTAGCTTTTTGAAGAAGGCTTTTCGTATTTTCTGTAGAATGAGACAGCCCCCGGTATGTGAGAATGAGTCCTTAGCTCTCTGCAGAAGGCTTTTTGTATTTGCTGCAGAATAATGCAGCCCCCAGCGTATGAAAATAAGTCCTTAGCTTTCTGCAGAAGCCTTCCCAAATTTGCCGCAAAATGAGACTTAGCCCCCCAACATGTGAGACAATTGGATGGGTTTGATGTCACTTTCTCTTGGTGTTGATGCTCCATCATGTGGTTCATGCATTCTTCAGTAAAAAAAATTAGATGCCATGGATCTACAAGTTGCCATATTAAGAAATTCTTCGTTGCTAGAGAATTTGGGAAAGAGTTACTTCCCAAGCATGCTTTGGCTTCGTTCCACTGCAAGCACAATTGCTTCCCATTTATCTTCTGCTATATATGATTATGGCTACAGCTTTTTTGCAGATTCTTTCCAAAGACTTGCGATCATGGCTCCTTTGCGGGTTTGATTGAGTGTAGCCCCCATTATGGGCTTTTGCCAAGAACTCACAACCATGGTTCCTTTGCTGGCTTCTAGCCAAGAATTCATGACCACGACCCTTTTTCTGGCTTTTGCTACTAAAACCCATATTCCTTGGATTTCTTCTTCGTTTGCTTTGAGTATGGGCATATTTAGATGGAGCTTGCTACGTCTCTTGCTTCATGGTTGGCTAGTAATAGCCAAGAGTTAGCGGCTTCTAATGTAGAATTTTCCCATGACGTACCAACATCTTCCCGGGACATCATGCTTCTTTATTCTTGTGGCAGAATGCCCTTGCAGCAGGACGCCTTCAATAAAAACCACGAAATAGTTTTCTGCAGCAATAAGATAAGCAACTCTATTCACAGCAGAATGTGTGTCAGCAATTGTTTCTGCTATTTCCCTCTTGTACATAAGCCAAAAGAAGGAGATTTGAGTTTGTCACTGTTGCAGAGTTCTTCTAAGATGAGACATGGGCATCAATGAGCTTCATAACTTTAAAAGTGATGGTGGAGTTGCGTAGTTTGTAGTACAAGTGATCTGATACATTCTTTCTTAGAAATATCATAAAGATCATGATCATTAATGCCACTCTAGGCATAAATCCTCTAAGGTGCTTCAAAGAAAACTTCTCAACTCTTTAAGTTGTTGAATCGGTTTGCTAGACCCGATAATGGACAAAGAGTAGTTTGCAAGCAGCTTGTAGGTTTGGGCTTCTCTATGGAGAATACGCAGTAACTGAGTGATTGGCTTCATTCCAAGGTTTGGATTTAATTTGGGCACTTCACCACCCTATCACATGCCTTCAATGTATTCTTTGGTTGAAAGCGGATGTTTCGATATCGCCGAATTGATTACTTCTCCCTCCTCCCTTCATTGATAGTGATATATTTGCTGATGTAGTAGCAAGAGATTGATTCAGCAAAAGTGAACATGAAAGGCTTTGTATGCACCTCTCTTGCTTTGAGAACAAGTCTCAAATTTGTTGAATAAGATCTAAACTCGAATTTCTTGCTGTAGCAAAATTGGCCAGTACCCTTTTACACATCTTCACATTGTTGGTGTTCCCATGAATTCTCAATGGGGCAATGATCACTTTTGTTGTAGAAGAAAATCATGTTGGATTTGTGATTGCACTTAGAAAGTTCAAGAATTCAATACTGAATTTTGTGATAGGATATTCTGCGAAAAGACCTGCTCGAATTCAATACAAAATTCTGCTGTAGAACATTCTGTTGTGAACAGTCTGCTGAGATATCTGCACTTTGGCTTCTGAAACATTCTGCTACAAAATATTCTGCAGATGAGCTTTCTGTATTTCTGAAATTCAGCAAATTCTGCTGTGAACAGTCTGCCGAAGGATCTGCACTTTGTCTTTTGAAACTTTTCGCTACGAAATATTCTGCCGATGAACAATCTGCATTTTTGGGATTTTGCTACGAAATATTCTGCCAATGAACGTTCTGCATTTCTAGGATTCTGCTGTGAAATATTCTGCTAATGAACATTCTGGAGTTTAGCAGATTCTGTTGTAAATAATCTGCAGAGAGATCTACATTCTGGCTTCTAAAATTTTCTGCTATAAAATATTCTGTGGACAAACATTCTGCACTTCTAAAATTCAGCAGATTCTGCTGTGAACAATCTGCCGAAGGATTTGCATTATTTACTACGGAATTTCTGCAGAGGGATATTTTGCACTTCTGGAAAAGTCTGCTGAAGGATACTTTGCGGAGGAAATAGTGATTCGCAACAGTATAGTAATGATGAAAGTTTTCCTTTGGCTGCTATAGCTTCATTTTTTGTTTCTAGCTTTTGGTTTTTTGTGGGGAAGTAGAGCTAGAATCACTAGCATGAAAAAAAATGATTGAAACCTTGTGAGGGAATGAAGGTATTTTTCTCCTCTAAGTGCTGGACCCGAAGGTGGAGATGGAGAGAGTTTAGAAAGCTTCTAGTGTTTCATTTAGAGAAATGAGAGCAAAAAGGTGATAAAGAAAGCTTTTAGGAGAGTTGTATGTTTGAATAAGTGGCTTGCCACATGTTTTACATGCATGACAAGGAGAACAAGTGGCATTTAAAGGATAGGACCAAGTATTGTAAAGGCCTTCTATTATAGAGTTCTCAAGATATTTCTGTTGTAGATATCTATGGTGTTGTAGTGATATTTCTGTTGTAGATATTCTGCCACAAAATTTTGCTACGGTACTGTCCTGCTGTAACATTGCTGCATTTTGCCACAGGATTCTGCTACGGTACTGTCCTACTGTAACGTTGCTGCATTTTGCCATAGAATTCTGCTACGGCACTGTCCTGCTGTAACGTTGCCACAATATTCTGCCATAGAATTCTGCTACAACACTATCTTGCTGTAACGTTGCTGCAATATTCTGCCATAGAATTTCACAACATCATTTTGCTGTAATGTTGCCGTGATACTCCACCATAGAATTCCACAATGGTACTACTGTGACGTTTTGGAAACTTTCCTGAGAGTATAGCTTGGAAAGTTTAAGAACATCTGCATGTCTTGCTTTGGTAAGGACTTGGAAACATATTTGCGAGGGAGAAATATCTCATTCTCCCTATCTTGATCCCAACTCCCCAGAGGAGTCGCCAAAAATGTAAAGGGTTCTTTTTATGTTTCTTTTTCTAAGAAGGAAGTTGGGCCTGGCGCTTCGCAGAATGGGCTCCAAAGTACCATTTTACCGCTGCCAGTTTGTGCGCAAACGTTGAATCCAAGTCCAAGGGAAGACGCTGCAAAGTGGGCTTATCCTCAGTTTCTGCCGCAAAAGGAACTTTTCTCCAGTTTCTGCCGCAAAAGGAACTTTTCTCCAGTTTCTGCCGCAGAACTGACTTTTTTGCTATGCAGCAAAACTTTCTGCTGTGCAATAAAGCTTCCTGCTGTGCAGTAAAGCTTTCTGCTGTGCATTGAAGTTGTCTGCTGTGCATTAAAGCCTTCTGTCGTGCAGTAAAGCTTTCTGCTGTAAATCCTTTTGCTATGCAATAAAGCTGTCTGCTGTGCAGTAAAGCCTTTTGCAATGTGAATGACTGCTCTTCGTTTTTACTGCAGAAATACTTTTCTACTTCCTGCACATAAACAAATCTAAAACCCAAAGAAAATACCCATAAAAAAAATGTTAGTTTAAATGGGTTAGCATATTCTCAAATATATACATACATAGATGAGTATATATACTTATACGTATTCACATACACATATATAAAATATATTTTGCAAAACATGAGAAACAATATATATATATATATATATATACTTATGGCAGGATAATGATTAGTTTGTGTCAAAAGTAAAACACGTAACAACAAATAAAGAAGAAAGCTTCAGTAGAAAATGTTTAGCTAGTATAATAGCTAACACGGTAAATATAATGAAAATGTGCTACAGTAGAATAACTAGTACAACAAGTAAAGATACCACAACAGGACAATTGATGCAGCGAACATGATAAAAACCTGTTACAGCAGGATGACTAAATATAAGAAATATAAGTTATAACGAGTGAAATCAAGTATATTTTCAATTGAAATCAAGTATTGAATCTTCCCATAGAATAAGTAAACCAAGAAAGAACCCAAACCCCAACTTAAACAACCTTGTCATAGGCTTTTGCCATCAAAGTTGTGCATTTTGGAGAATATGCCTAAATGGCTACTAGTTATTACTTTTGGGGATATCAAAGAGTGGGTTTGCTAAGAGGGAGGGAAAAGATGGTCTATTGATGCATGCCCCTATTCTTGCCGTATTTTCTCTCTTCTTTTTACCACTTCCTTTCTTTCACTCCGTTCCTTTTTTTTTACTTTTAGTTTCTTACTACTCTCTTGCCGTGGGTTGTCCCCCATTTGGCCTTTTCTTTTCTTGGGTCCTTCTCTCTGGGTGACTCTCTCTTTCTAAGTGCCTCCCTTAGGTACCTCCCCCCCATCCGGTCCTTTCCCTTCGGCGTTTTTTCTCTCTTCTGTGTTTTTTTCTCCCCCCCTTTCTTTTTATCGTGGTTACCTTCCTTTTATAGCGAACTGATTCAATTGGATTTCTCCCTTTTACCCCTAGGGCTTCACCAATTGTTTTTGGTTGTTGTGGGCATCCCTTCAAGATTACCCACTCACCCATTGGTTGCCCCTGCCATTGCTCAGTACATGTTTGTTGCACCACTACTCATTTCATGACAAAATTCCCTTTTGTTTGTTCTTGTCGTATACCTCTACCTCTAGGTGACTAACCAATAAGGATTAGGCTACCTCACTACCTAGCTCTATGGCATGCATCAGATGGTCCCAACCATTTATTACTTCTTTTGGGTAAGATACCATCCCAGCAAGGTATATTCCCAAAAGAAGTCACGGCATGAAACCAAATATAGACCCCCTTTTCCCCCCACCACCAAACCACACCCTCTGAATCTCCTTGACCGTGGGCCCACCTCCTTGTATTGGCTGGGTACAGGTTGGTGGTGCTCCAGCCCTTCTGTGTTTGCTCCACTATCTTCTGTGTTTGTCTCCCACGTCGTTTCTGTCGTAGCAGATTAGTTCTGTTTTCGTTCTGCTGCGTGTCTCTGTCTTATTTCTTCACACGTTTCCTGCTGTGTTTGTCATTTCCTTTAGTTTGGCTTTTCTTTCCTTCACGCATTTCCTGCTGCTAACACTTCCTACTGTTTCTTGTTTCTTTTCACCATGCTTTTTCATATTAGTTTTACGCCTATCTTTTATACAAAAGGATTTGGGCCTTTGTGGGCCAAATAATGTTGATTGGATCAAAAAAGTCTTGGGCCCAATTTGTCTTTGTCTGCGGAAGCCATTCTGCCGAAGAACTGTATTCTGCGGCAGATCTGTATTCTGCTGCAGATTGCTTTCCCTTGCATTTCTTTCTTTGGACCTCTCTTGCTCTTTGGTCTTCTTGGCAGGACTTTGGGTCTTGCTTTTCATTGGGCTTTCCTCCGTATGGGCTTTTGGATACGGATTTGCAAAAATGAGCATCAACAACTTTAGAGTTAAATTTTAGTAACATATATATTTCTTTATACTCTTATGGATTACGTACATTATGCATGAACAAAATGCACAAAATTATATATATATACATACATACATACATATATATATATATATATCAGACTAATATGTAGGATAATTAAATGCCACTTAAGTCATCTGAATATTAAGTGGGGTTTTTTTTTAAAAAAAAAATTGAATAAGTTGTGTTGTAACATTTTGATAGTCAAAATTTCATTTAAAATTCTCATATAATGATTTTTTGGTAATTAGGTAAACCTCAAGTATAAGTACAACTTATATCGGTTTTTGTTAAATTCATAAAATAATCAAAGTATAACAAATTTGAACCATATAGTAACTGAATATTTATACATCACATTGAAATCGAATTTCAACACTGACATCCACTGTTTGAAGTCTTGATAACATGTATATGATGACTTGTGTGTGACACTAAGGTGATGTGTGTGCATGAATGTGCTTTTAATTTCTTATTCATTTCAGGGGGTTACCACCAACCATGGCCAGTTGGTTTTCTAAGTTGTGATTGGTTACCTCTATGTTTAATATTGGTTTTTTTCCCCCAAAATTTAGTTCTAAGAGCTTATAAGCTAAAATGGAAAATAAAAAGATGTCTTCAACCAAAAGATATAGACTCAAAAGCTCAGTTACATGTGGATAAGGTATTAGATACCCCCACGATGCCCATCCTTTAATAGTACTGTATTTTGAATACAATCCTATAACTCACTAATTGAAAGGTAACTTAAACATTTGGCATTTGGATTTTTGAAAAAGGTTTATTGTGAAACTATTTTGAAATTACACATGCTCCAATCACATATTTGTTTGAAAAATAAGTTGCAATTTTTCCAATGTAATTTCTCATGAAAAAAGGACAAATATAAAAAGAAAAAGAAAAAAAACAAAGGTTAAATTTGGGAGTCCATGAGCCCAATTTGTTTAAGCCATGAACTAAGAACCATTTTTAGAAAATCACTTTGAAAATGTAAGGCCCCGTTTGGTACATCCACTCAAACACATGTTTTCAGTTTTTAAACAATATTACACGTATTTCCACACACTTTTTCACTCACACGTATTTTCACACATGTTTTCAAACACATGTTTTTAGTTTTTAAGTGCATGTACCAAACATCCCCTAAATTTTTGGAGAACAAGTTTTTGGAAATGGAATTTTAAAAAATATTTTTAATTCGTGTCTTTTTGGTTTTATTGGAAAAATATTTTGAAAGGGGTTCTTAGATGAAAAAAATTTTATTTATGTTTTTGGCATTTTGAAAAACAAGGATTTTTGGTTTATGAAAATTGTTCCTTTGGATATATTTTGAAGGATAAATAATTTTTGAAAATCCATTTTTGAAAAGGGGAAATTCCATGGTTATTTTGAAGAAGGAAATTTATTTCAAAAAGTTGAAAAGTTCAAAGGATTTTGAAAAGAAATTTTATTTTAAAAGGACAAAAAAACCATAGATTTTTGTAAATGCTTTCTTATGAGATAAAGTATTGGAAAAGGGTTTTTGCGAGAAAAATCTCATGAATTTTTAGAAAAGTGCTTTTCATGGAAAAATTCCATGGGCTTTTGAAAAATGTGTAAGGAAAATCCCATGATTTTTTGGAAAACATTTAAAGGAAAATACCATGGATTTTTGGAAAATTGTTCAAAGAAAAATCTTGTCTGTTTTTGTAAATTTATTTTCCACATGAAAAGTCCCGCATGGGTTTTTTGGGAAACGGCTTATCAAATATAAACATTTGGTATTTGGATTTTTAGAAAAGGTTTATTTTGAAAGTATGTATGCTTCAATCACATTTATTTTTGGATAAAATAAGTCACATATTTGAATTATATACAGCTAACATCTCTTCTTTTTTTTACAAATTTTTTTTTTATTAATTTGATAGAATTTTTACATGAGAAATTTTATTTTACATTTTTCCAAAATTTTTAAAGCAGTTAGTTGGATTCTAATGATATTCTTTTAATAGATGTAAACGGAAGACTTGAATTGAATAAACTTGAAACTTGAAGAGTTAATTGAACAAAAGTAAAAATAAATAAACAAATAAACTAATTTTGATCAAAGTTAGAATGTGCATTTTGTAATTTAGCCAATGTTTTTTGATGGAAAAGTTTGATGATGTTTTGAAATTGAAGTCCCATGGGATTTTAGAAGGAAATAATGGCTTTCATGTTTTTTTTTTTTTTTTTTTTTTAAAGCAACTCACTCTTTGAGAGTATTTTCATAAAGCAAGTTTTTGAAAGCTTGGATAACTTGAAACAAGTTGAAAATTATTTTGGAAATGCTTTCAAATCAAGCTTTGTTCTTTTGTAATGGAATTTTACACTATAACCTGAGAAGTTAGCATGTAAAGTAAACCCATACGTACATGGTGAAAAATCACAAAGAAAATAAACTCATGCTAAGTAAATAATTAATGGTAGTGAATTAAAATTAAGTTCACATGTATCAGATATAATAAATCTCGACATCCAAACATACCCATCCAATATATCATGCATGTTCATCATACGCTCTTAAGCATATTCATCCAATTTTGAATATACATGTATATATTCATCTCAAAGAGATTTTTATTTATTTTTAGGAACCAGACCCAAAGGTCAATTTATTAGCAAATGAAAAGAGACTAGATAGAGTCACGGGTTACAATAGTAGCTAATAAAGAGAGATTAACAACATATATAATTCATACATAGCCATACCCCCGCCCATACATGATATCCACAACCCATCACATGCTTATTGCATTCTCAAGTCTTTTTTTTTTTTTTTTCTCGAGAAACTCGACAAGTCCTCTAAGACTAGAAGAAACATCGAGATTATCTCTCTTCAAAAGTTCCTCTGCAATTTCAGCTGGGGTAACCTCTACATTCTTCAACAATTCTTCAATCTCTCTATAGAGTTGGTGGTCACCTTCGATATTAAGATAATTAGAAGCCAACACCTTGAACCCATCCATGGTGCAATACGACATGAGCACGTGCACGTCCATGCGGCCTGGGCGCAACAAAGCTGGATCAAGCTTCTCCTTATGATTGGTCGTGAACACAATAATTCGCTCATCTCCACAGCTTGACAATAATCCATCGATGATGTTCAATAAACCCGATAGTGTGAACTAAAAAATAATAATAACATGAAAGTAAATATTGTTAGATGAAATCATAAGATTATGTCATTTGCATTAGCTAGCTAGTGTGACAGTGGTATTAGTTGTTCACATAGTTCATAGCATATGTATTTAGTAAAAGTTGAACATACACAACTTTTTCATGGGATTTAAAGAAATGATTAGTAGGTACAGGGGCGGAACTATCCTCGGACTAGGGGGGCAATGGCCACCCCTAAAATTTTTTAAAAAAAAATATTATTATATATATGTGTATTAATTTTAGTAATTTTGTTCTATAAAATTACATTTTATTTTCCTTTAACAATATCATTGATTCTTTTTAGAGTAATGCTATATTCACAAACTTTTTTATAACATTTTTACAAACCTTTCTGGTAGCAAATTCTTATTGGTTCACATATGGGCACACCACTCACATCATTTTTTTACTTATCAGTAACCACTTATTACATAAGTAATTTATAAAAAAAAAAACTTGCAGCACTAGCATTTTCCTCATTTTAGTGACCATAAAAAAATTTATAGATCTAATATCTAAAACAAAATATACAAGCCCAAAAAAAAAGAAAAAAAGCACAGCAACAAAAATTACTAGTAAAACTTAAAACAAAATTAAGCTCAATTAATTAATTTTATCCAAAATAAATAACCCTGCCCTTTAGAAAATTCTAAACAAAAATAAATTTGTTCTTACCTACAAAAGTAGCAGAATCAAAGGTTGAAATCACTGTACACAACCAACAGTAAAACCGTCCTCCCTAACTCAAAGTTTTGGCTCCGTCCCTGAGTAAGTAACCTTATTCCTATTTCCTTTTTATTTGAAAAAATACTAATTCTCGGATTCAAAACTAACACAGTACAATCCAATGGTAGTAAAATTTTCCAACAGGCTAGAAATTAATTAGACTCATTGAGATAAATATCTCATACAAATTATAGCCAAATCTAACAAAAACCAACTCGCACACTTGAGTCATTGAAAAATGAATAAAATATCATGCATAAACTGATTCTGTGACACCTAAATCAACAAAGTAAAATGACCGGCAATCAATTATTAACTAGATAGAGATATTGACATAAGGAAAGTGTTACTCATATTTGTAGTAATTATAAAACAAACAAAAAAACAAAAAAAGTCAAATGATTACAAGAAATTTCAATTAGGGGTGTGCAAAAAACCCACCGACCCGCCAAACCCGACCCGACCCAACCCGACCCGCCGGGTTGGGTCGGTTTTTAAGGCTTGGTGGGTTGGGTTGGGTTACAAAAAAAAATTTTATAGCGGGTCGGGTTGGGTTTGGGTCAAAAAATTACAAACCCGCCAAATCCGACCCGACCCACCGACCCACCCAAATTTAATATATATTTAAAATATATTATATATTTAACAATTTTTTTTTAAAAAATCAGCTGTAGGGCACTTTTATATATATATATATATATTTAAATATATATTATATTTAATAATTTTAAAAAAAAAACTAACTATAGAGTAGCACTTTCTCGATTCCTTCTACTAATACTAATTTAATATATATATATATATATAATATATTATATAATTGAAATTTATTGTAAAAACTTATAGTCCATTTCAATAGGATAAAGAATGGTAACCTTAACAGTATCTGAGTTATTTTCTTTCTCTCGATCTTCCAACTCTGCCCCGCAATCTATATCCTCAATTACCAGTATTGAACGATTAGACGTTGAAAGCAATGTCTTTTTCAAGTCTGAATCTGTGTACCTTCCGCCGGAAAGATTCAAATCATAGATATTAAACTTAAGGTAATTAGCTATGGCAGCAATCAAGCTTGATTTACCGGTACCCGGAGGGCCATAAAGCAAATACCCTCGCTTCCATATCTTGCCAACTTTCTTATACAACTCCTTACTTTTAACAAACCTCTCAAGATCATCTATGAGGCTCCTCTTCTGCTCTGGGTCCATTGCCAACTTCTCAAATGTAGCTGGATGTTCTAGATTAAGAGAAGCCCATTCAACACCAGGTCGAAAACGGTTACAATCACGGCTATAAAGCTTTATCGTACGCATCTTTTCTTTTTCTTCTTTTTGTATTTCCTCAAAACGAGTTATTACATAAGGTAAATAAGTCTCTAGCACATCCTTTTCGTATCTCTTATCAAAGGCAAGCGTCAAATAAACACGAGGTTTAACTTCCACTTTAGCTTTTTTCTTCTCTTCTTTTTCTTCATTTAACTTCCACTTGAGCTCAATGTTTTCAAAGTGATCAATAACCTCTTCACCCGCTACAATATCAATGGTTAGTTTCTCTTGCCTATTGGTTTTGCTTACTTTGATACGTTTTGATTTTGATGCATAACTAATCTTGGTACGTAGGTAGGCTGTGGCAGCTGCATAGATTTGATTGTCAATGAGACCAGCATTCTCTTCAATGATGAGAGTGAATTGAGGCGTAAAGAAATAATGTACAACGATGGAGAAGAGAGAGCGGACTGCAGGAGGTATGAATTCATTTCCTAGAATCACAAAAGCAGCTGAGAAAAATGTTATCAATGATCTAAGCATCGCTTTTAGAGAAACCATGGTTTGAGGGTAACCCTGTAAAAATGAAAACAACGTCGTCAATGACTCAACTTTTTTATGGCTTGAGGGCTGCAACATAGGAGCTTGGATAGCAAGTATTTCTGGGTTTTGTTTATGCAGTCTGATTAAAATTATAAAAGTTTTGAGTCACTTCACAAAGAAAACACCTGCCATAAATTTGTTGGGATAAATCTCCATCTATGTGTAAAGAAAATTTAAAGCAAATTAACAAAATTCACACAAGCACCAAGAAAATCGATTACATAAGAACACACAAAATTAAGTGAAAAACCCTCTAGTGTAGAGGAGAAAATCCAGAAAGCAAATTCAACAATCCGCCATAATAAAATGAAGAATTCAATGCCTAAGTTTATGCCCAAAACTTGATTTAGCAATAAATTTGAAAAATATAATAATACCTCTCTAGAAACCAAGTGAAAGCAAGAACATATATATAAGAGGATCTCCATTTTGAATACTTCAAGTCTTCAACCCTTTGTTATGGTCTAAATACTTCAAATCTTTGCGGTAGTCATGGTAGTTGCACTCAAATAACCATCCTAAAGAAAATCCCAACTTTTCTTGTTGTAAGTGTCTTGACCCAAAAAAAACAAAAACAAAAAACTTTTTTTTTCTCTCTCTAACCTGGAGAGTGTTCTTAATTCACTCTATCGTGGAGGATGAGAAGTGAAAGGTGATTGAGAAACTTTATGTAGTTGAGACTTGAGTGAGATTCAAATGTGTAGCATTCTCATTGGCTTCTTAAAAAAATACATGCATTTTCCATCACAAAAAACCACTTTATATATTTTACATTATCCCTTCAACAACTCACTTTACGAATAGATCTGAATGTGAGACCAGAAGAGCGAGGGAGAGTACCTAGCTATGTTGTGAGTGGTGGAAAAATATGGCAGATGTTGTGTATTTTATTGTAGCACTGGCATTTTCTTATATAAAATATTGAGACCCAAATAATTTGATAGATATGGCAAAATTTTAATAGTAGTTAAAAAAATTGATGTCAATAATGGATTAAAATGATAACTAATGAAAGCTTGCCAAATGCGAAAAAGATGGAGTAGTTCTAAGATCACAAATTATTCCACAACTTTTTTGTCACAACTCAAAAGTGGCAGACTATGAATAGTTAACTATCACTTTCATATGGATCTACCATTTTTTTCTTTATCAATCACACTCTGTCATGTCACAATTGTAACGAAAAGTTGAAAAAATTATGTGTTCCTAAACCTAGACTTTTTCAAAAGATGTCAAATTGTTTGTATATGTAATGTAACATTACTCATGATGCTGCAATATTATTTTATATTTAAATATTTCTGTAGCAATATGTATTGTTTACTGTTGCTGCATGTATTGATAGAAAATAAAGGGTCCGGATTAGGTCCAGTGTCCAGTGACACTGGACCCGTTGGGATTGTGACACGTGTCTATTTTTAGACACATGTCATCATCCAACTGGGTCCAGTGCACTGGACCCAACTCCCTCCCCCCAAAAATAAATAGCTGAGTTTGAAAGAAAATATTACTCCCGTCCAAAAATTTTCTAGCATCTATTCTATTTTGGGATGTACTAATATGAACTATGAAGTCCTCTTTGAAAAGTTAATAAATACATTTTTTAAAATATTTTACACTTTATTTAAAAAGAAAATACCCTTCTTTTTCTAATATTTAAATTAAGGAGTTTTTTTTTTTTTTTTTGATAGCTAAATTAAGGAGAGTTGTTTTAGAAACTTTCACCAAATTATATATATATATATATATATATATATATATACACACACATATATATATATTTAAAAACAATGAATTAAAAAATTGAATTTTCTAAACAAGTCTATCAAAATGGGACGAGGGAGTATTATATTTAATTTGGAACAGTAAATGCATAGAATAGAATACTATCCAATTAACATTGTAAAAAAAACAATACACATTGTAATTATTAAAACAGAAATTGTAATTTTTCTTTAAAAAAAAAAAAGCAATTGTAATAATAAATAGGTAATCATAAATGTAATAAAACTAAACACTTTACAACTAAAAATTGTTAAAAATACTACAAAATTTATTACATAACTAATGTGGAAAGAAATAAACTTAACATGATAAATAAATAAGTAATAATAGGAATATTACTTCAGTAAAAAAAAAAAAAAAATAGAGATATTACTAATTTTATTACATAAAACTTAAAAATTGATGTGTCACCAATTATTTTTTTTAAATTTAATCTATTAAGTTATTTAAATAGAAAAAAAAAAATATTTTGGACACAATAATTTATAAACTTTTTATCCCAGGTTTCCAGTGAGGTTCAAAGAATTGAGATTAAAAAAAAAAAAAAATTACTATCTAATTTCATTGTTCTTTTAATAAAACTGCCATTTCATAGGGAAAACAAAAAACCTTCGTGGCGGCAGAGATTCTTTTATTCTTTTTTTTTAGAGAATTTAAACCTATAGTGGCTGAGATTCACCTATGAAAAAAAAAAAAAAACGTATTCCAGTCCAGCACTCTGTTCTGTCAAAAAAGCTCAACTAAAAGATTGCCATCAACTTATGCATTAAGAAATGCAATTTGCTTTTGCATCCCCAAAATCTAATTTATTTATTTTGCATTTCTAAATAATATATTTTCTACTCACATGTTGCTACAGTTACTTGAATCTAGAGTGAGAGATTGAAAAAAAAAATTGATATACAAGTATTGTTTTTTACAGTGATGCAGAAGCCAAAGTGTTTTTTGAGCCTTTCCTTTCCTGGCACAAAAGTCTTTTGCTAAAGAGTTTCTTTACAGGCTGAAAGAGAAAAAGTGAAGGCTGAAAAGGAATAAAGAGAGTAAAAAGATTTGGAAGCATTTCTTAGCCAAATGAGAATTGGTGACCGCAATGTTCCCATACATAGCGAGGGTGCATGGTTTTAAAACTTGAATCATTTAATGAACCAAAAAAAATAGAGATTTAAAATTTTTAAGATTAAACCGAAGTTAAACTGTGATTATGTTATAATTAATTTAATAATTATTTAAAATATAAATTAATATAAGTAGAAAAATGAACTAAAATAGTCCAAATAAATATAAAGATCTAATTTTCAAATGTTTTTTTTATATTATAACTTTCATAAGGCAAGTAAAAAATATTAAATCTTAAGCAAAAATAAATATTTTTTTTTTATAAAACTCAATATTGTACTCTTTTAATATTTTTATGAGAGCTTATGTCTAAATTATCTCAAGTTGTGCTCAAGCCCATTTGATTATTCAATATGTTGTTTTATGCCAAAGCCCATTTGAATAACCAGCTATTTATGAAAATTTTTAAAATAGAAAATAAACAAAAGCTAGAGGAGTGGCCGGATAAAGAATTAAAAAATTGATTAAATAAAGAACAAAGCCCAATAAAATTTTGAAAAGAGTGGTTGACAGTTGACAGCATGTATTTAGTTAAAATTTTAAAATAAAAAATAAAAAAATAAACAAAAGCCGGAAGAGTGCACAAACAAACCATTCCAAAAAGGGAAATGATATGTTCATAATATTTTTACAATAAATTTTAAGTGACAAGTTGTTACTGGTTGTTATTGTTGGATTAAAAAAATAATCTTAGTGTTATGTTCAAATTTGAACTAATAACAATTAACTACTTATGATTTGTTGTGAAAATATTATAAAAATATTGTGAACGTAACACCTCTCTTAAAAAATTGATTAAACCCAATAAAATATAAAAAAGAGTGGATGACAGCTTGTACTTAGTGGGTGACAGAATGCAAGTTGTCAATCATCTTCAAAGAGACCAGAAGACTCTGGAGTTCAAAGGAAAAACACAGGGAGGGAGAAAACTGCAGAAACAACAAAGGAAAAAACGCAGAAAGAGAAGGCGAGCGAGACTAAAAAGAAGAATAAGAACAAATAGTGGTGCAATCTCAATGTCTGAGGTTGAAGCTTCATCAATGGCTGAGCCTGTAAGTACCAAAAAGGAAAAAAAAAATCTGAATCAACTAAACCTGCGAGAACCGTGACAACTGTCCATGGTTTTTAAAGCCGTGAGGTTGAAACACGGTTCGTACAGTTCATTGAGTTTTTCATATATGCCGGTTATTAAGGTTAAAATAACCGTTTTGCTGAACGGTTTCCGGTTAACCCGGTCAGACCGTACAGTTCGGTTCGGGTTTCACAACCTTGAGAGAAAGAGACGGGAAACTTGAGAAAGTGAAAGGAAATATAGCAAAGAAACTTCACTGTTCTTTTAGTCACATTCAAATGGGTAGCCGAGAGAATAAGAGTTAAAAAGAAATAGGACTTTTTTTTTATAAAGTAAATAGTAATATTTCTTAGAATACATATATAAAAAAGAGTAATACTAGTATTTTAAATAGGGTTTATAATATATTATATAACTAAAGTATAATTACAAAAGAGTCTAATTTTTGAAGTTATAGACTAGAGTTACAAGCAGCGAATACTAAACACACACAACCAAGATAGGATAAACATCCCTATTTTTATTTTTTAAACATCCTTATTTTTATTTTTTAAACAATAATACTTATTAGAACTCTATTACATGTGCAGCACTTTCATTAATATCAACACAAATATTCCAGCATAACAAATGTGACTTATGATATCATTGATATCGGTAATTCTTCCACCTAAAAAAGAAATATATTAAAAGATTCTTAATATTAATTTTTGATTGTTTCCACAAAAATATATATATATATATATAAATATATATTAATTTTTTCTGAGAGGCTAATTGTGTAGCACAAAAACAAAATCTCAAGTGATTTATAATAAAATAGGGGACACTTATGTTATACATGCATGGATGTGTTTATTTAATCATGAAAATTAACATACTAACATATGCTTGAAAATAATCCTAGCCTAATTATGCATGTCTATAAATATTCATAATCACCCAAACATGATTGTAAATGCTTAAGAAGATTGTGGTCAATGATACAACTTTTGTATGGCTTGAGGGCAGGGACGGACCCATGATTTTAAACTAGCGTAGGCTAGAGTATAAAAAAAAAAAAAATCTTCAAATAGGCATCTATATAGTATTAAAAATTTATAAATACTCAAAATTGTCATTTCTAAATACATTAAGATGCAATTATTTACCAATAAAGACAAAAACAAAAACAAAATAATGTTTTTTTTTAATATTATGCTATCTATGATTTTTTTTTCTTTTTTTCTTTTTGGAGTTAGACCATTCACAATGGTGGTGTTAAAATTTTTAACTTTTAGCAACTGAAAAACTACTTTATCTAGTTTACCATCTCACTTTATGATACACCAAATATCAAATGTTCTATTTTTTTTATCACTTCATTTAAAATAATATAAACAACTCATTAAAATAATAAAAGAAAACGAGAGAATTTGAGTTTTTAATTGAAAGAAGAGATATAATCTTAATAAAATATTATATTTTTTTAACAACTTGCTATAGTCAACTAGTATTTATACCATTTTACTGTAGTTGCAAAAAATTTAGTTTTAATTTCTCTAAAAACACATGATTTTTTTGGTGATAAAATAATTTTTTTTGCTAAAATACAATCACCATTGTGAATGTTTTTATTATTTTTGTTAAATTTTTGGGTTGAATAATTGCTATTTAGATGAAACTAGTTAGACTTATTAAGAAAAATAGGCTAACTACAAAAATAAAAATATTATAACTAAAAAAAATTTAGGACCCGGAGGGGCCCACCTGGGTCCGTTCCTGCTTGAGGGCTGCAATATTATTGGAGTTTGGAGTTGGGACACCAAGTTTTTCTTCGTTTTGTTTATGCAATCTGTTTAATATTATGAAAGTTTTGAGTTACTCCATAAAAAGTACATCTGCCGTAAGGAAAAGCCTTGTGCCACATAAAATGGCACAAAAAAAAGCTGTAACTTATCTATGTGGTAAGTTATGGTTGGTGAAAAGGTGTTCCATAATCATTTTTTCACCAACTACAACTCGTGACGAGTTGTGACTTTTTCTGTGCCACTTTACGTGACACTAGAAAGTCTCCTGCCATAAAGTACATCTGCCATAATATTCAGAAAAAAGAAAAAGAAAAAGTACATCTGCCATAAATTCGTTAGGATTAAATCCCCATCTATTTGCTAATAAATTTTTCATAAAAAAAATAAAGAAAAAAAGAAAAACATCACGCAAGCACCTAAAATATAAATGGAACAATTTACTCTAATAAAATAGAGAATGCAATGCTCAAGTTTATATCTAAAACTCAAGTTCACAATAAATTTGAAAAATAGAATGATACCTCTTTTAGAAACCCAGTGAAACCAAGATCACCACAAGATCTCCGCTCTGAACAAAGCACAGTTTCTTTTTTTTTTTCACTAGATCTTCACACAGCTTAATTTCACTCTCTGCACATCCCTTTTTATAGACCCAGCTGCGTTGCTATTCCTGAGCTTGTCTTACAAGGCTAAGGCAATTGATGAGAAGCATCGTATAAGCAAAAGCCAGAAGCTCAGTTTTTTTTTTTCTTTTTTTTTTTTTTTTTCATGTAATGGCAGTTTCATTGAAAGAACTAGGAAAGAACGAGCTCATTATTTGAACTGTTTTTTTTTTGACCGGCTGGCACAGGAGAATATTCTTTGCTGAGTGAGATACTGAGAAGAGGGTGAAGAGTGAAGACTGATATAGGTGTTTAAGCGTGTCTTTTCCCGGTGACTGAGAGAGGGACAGTTTTCGCTTCTTTTCTGACTTATATATAACGGGCACCGCAGGGTTCCAAATAATTTTTGCCATATTTTTGACTAATTTTATAAGGTCTGGGATAAAGTTAAATTTTTGAGTTTTACAATTTTATTTTAAGTTTTTTCATTTATTTATATCAATATTTTATTAAATGTACCCCACAGTACACCTTATAGTGCCCCTAACCTTTTCCTTCTTTTAAAATGAATAAATATTGATTTAAAGTTTTTTATTTATTTTTAGGCATGAAGTAAGTGGACGACTTTGACTCCATAGCACTTTTTGTCTTTCCCTTCACCTAGCTACGAGCTTTATTGCTTTTACATCACTTTTCTTGACATATTTGCGGTGTTAATAGTACACTGGAAAACTAAAGTCTGTTTGGTACGTAGTTTTAGTAACTTTGTATGTATTTTTTAAAAATACATATGAGTAAAAAAATATATAAAAATATGTGTAATATTGTTTAAAATTTAAAAATATATGTTTAAATACATGTACTTAACCCTCTCTAAACATGCTTTTGATTTTTTTTTTTTTTTTTTAGAAAATCAACATGTTCTTGATTTTGAAAACACAAGAAAATTATTATTATTTAAAAAAATTATTTTATAGAAACAAATTCTGGACAAAAAATAAAAATAGTTATTTAACATATCCTAAGGTTTTTCACTTTTATAATTTCAAAACTTGATTAAAATTATTTTTAAAAATATTCTACAGGAGGCTAAACATGGCTGTCTTGGGCTGAATTGTTTATACAATTATACTTTTAGGCCCATTATGTGATTTGGTTGGTACGTTTTCATTTATTTATTTTGTTTTTCTTTATGGTTTTATCCATACGATGCATAATTTAATAAAAAATTATATGTAAATTATATATAATAAAGGCAAATTTAATATATTGAGTGAGTGATTATATGCGAATAATATATTTTTTTATGAAATACAAAAAATTAAAATATAACTAATCATATGTGGGTAACCAATAAGCATTATAATAATTAATACATAGAGTGACTTTGACAATTTTCATGTTTTATTGGTTCCTAAAACGTGCATGCATGAAAATATTATCATATTTGAGCTGGAATATTAAATGCATAAAATAGAATTTTATTTGATAAACGTGAGAAATGTTTATTAGAATTCTATCCTATAAATATTGCAATCAATAAAAGAAAATTTGTAATAAAAAATGTAGTAACACTTTTGACGATGCAAAGAAAATCAGTGGGCTAGATACTCCGAGCTTCAATGAACTAATGATTGTTTGGGAGGCCTGAAAAGAAAAAGACACAAGATCAAAGGTGACCAGGATAAACCGGCCAAGAATCCTCCAATGCTTAAGTTAGTTTTTTCTCTGGAACGTTAGAATTCCAACTTTGAGAGTAGTGAGAACTTACCTCTATTTGATGTGGATGAGTGCTTATATAGTATGCTTTGGAGTGGTTACTTGTCTCGTAACTTCCCCAATATTTGAGGAAATTAGAAAGTTTAGACTTAACTTCCACAACCACTATAGGAGTTAGAATGTTCAATCTTATCTTTTACAACTGTCATTGGAAGTTAAGTACTTAGTAGGAAGTTATAGTAATGAATCAGGATCTTGCTCATGTTTCGAAATAGTAACACGTGGTTCAATTCATTAGCTTTTGTAGGTAAATCTTTCTGGAAATTTACCAAGTGTTGGGGGTCATCCAAGCGCTTTCCTGATGGACGACCCTTATGCCTATGGTCGACCGTCCTACTAGGGATGACAATTCCTATCTTTTTGACCTGGACAACTCTTATGGACGAATTAGAGTTGATTCAATTTTTAGTTCGCCATTAGTTGCCCCTTTCTCAAAGGGTTGTCTAGAGCACTGTAGAATTTAGTGTTGTTCTTTGGACGTGTGTCTTTATGTCAGTGGTTAGATGCCGTGCCACATGTCATGACCTCATTGGTGACTGGTCGCGTCAATTTAACTTTTTGAGGAATATGCCACGTGGCATTCTCCGATAGGTCGCGTCGTTTCAGATGCCAAATTTCACTGTCTATAAATAGTAGAATTCCTTTCCTACCCTTCACATTTCTTAAATTTTCTCCCTTGACATTCGTCGGCCAGTTCCTCGTTTAGAAGTATTTCTGCATCTTTAGTCTTCCTTCGTCTAGAGCCAGGTATTCTCTTCATCCTCGTTCTTAGGTTTTCCTTCAAATTTCTTCAAGATGTTTGAGATTGTCGTTTCTTCGTCTAGTAATAATGTTGATAAGGCAATAGACGAGTACCACGACACTACTAGTTATAGTGGTTCCAGTAGTGGTAGTAGTAGTAGTAGTAACAGTAGTAGTGGGGGGAACACGACGGACGAGCAATACACGTCTGCTGTTCCTGGGATTCCTTTAGAGGTTTTTCTGGAACAGCCTAGGACGATGGCAGCTTTTGGGTCTCGAGCTGGTACCTTGACAAGTGTTCCTCTGTCCATTCCTTTAGACGAGGTTGAGACAATATATAGTTGTGCTGTAGGAGTCCATTCTAAGACGGATGAAAAGAGACTTACTTCCTTTAAGAGTTGGTACCAAATTCCAGACAACCTTAACCCTAAGTTAGTCGTTCGTGGGGAATGGTGCTGTCAACCTTGTTTTGGCGTAGGTGTTTATGAAGCTTACCTTTTAGGGGGACTTAGGTTACCCCTTAATGCCTTCGCTAGGGAGTTACTTACCAGGTTAGGTTTAGGAGTATGTTAGTTTAACCCTAACACATGGAGGCTAGTCGTCTCTATGCAAGTTTTGTGGAGGGAAGTGTATGAAAGGGATTGTTCTCTCACTGTGGATGAGTTCCTCTACTGCTACAAACTTTTAGAGATTGACCAATCCCTTGGCTTTTATCAATTCATAGCCAGGGGCAAATATTGTAGACTAATAAAATCACTTGTAACATCAGATAGAAACTGGAAGACGGAGTTTTTTTTCGTCTCTGGTTTTTGGGGTGGACACCCTATTTGAGGTTGGCAGGGATCTATTGCCCCCTACACTAGAGATTTAGGGAACCTTCATTCTGAAAGTATGTTTTTTTTTTTTTTTTTGTTTATAATCGTCTAACCCCCCCCCCCTTTTGTAGCTGTTAGATGACCGTCTTTGAGTAGACTCTATCTTGAATGCGTCCAGAGAGCTCGTCTATACACTGACAGGAGTTTCCATTCATTGGTCACCCTTCATCGTTTTGCGACTTGGAGACTTAGTCCTGAGCCATCTCCTGAAGCTTTAACCCACAAACTTACAACTCGTAGACATAAGTTTTTACTTAAAGAGTTTATTTGAGTTTTACCCTTTAGCTAAATTTTAATATTTTTCTTTTTAGGGATGGCAACCATGAAAGAAAACAAAGGGAAGGAGGTAGTGGACGAGGTATCCAGGCCAGAGGCTCAATCTCAGCCTCGCCCTTTTGTTGGAGATAAAAGGAAAAGTTTATCTAAGACGCTTGATTTGGGAAATCTTCCCAGTCGTCGAGGAAATAAGAAGGCAAAGCATGGGTCGTCCAAACCTAGGGTTGTCAAGCCTAGCCTTCCTACTCCTACATTTCAGCCGTCCATCCAAGTCCGTGATGTAGACTCATCTGTGCCCATTGAAGTCACCCCATCCAAGACCACTATGCCTACCTCGTTTCAGCCTTCTCAAAGGGTTCCTATGAATCTTGTTGAAAATGAAGATTTGGCTTGGGAACGGTTTTAGAAGGCCGTGACTGATGAGGACGTGGTTGCATGCTATGACATATCCTTGAAGGAATTTGAACATTTTGTTGTTCATGATCTCTTCAAGGTATGTGATTTTACTTTTGTCTCGTCTCGTCACTTTACATTTTTCTCGCCTAACAAGTTTTTTTTTTTTTTTTTTTTTTTTTTTTTTTTTTAACTTTAGGCAATGTCAAAGTTCATCACAGTGTCAAGGCAGGCCACAGAGATGGATAAGAAGAGGATACAACTTGAGACGAGGATTCAAGCGGTTAAAGACTACTGTAAGGGCTGGGCTGAAGTGGCAGCCAAGGCTATAGACGAGGCCTAAGAACTGTAAAACCTCGTCGAAGAGCTCAAAGCTGACATCGTCGAAAAGGACACCCGTCTTGACCATCTTCAGAAAAAGAATGACTAGCTGAGCACCCTTCTTAAGAAAGCAAAAGAGGACGCTATTGTGGAGTTCAGAGCTTCCAAACAGTTTACTGACCTTTTGGATGCAAACTATGCTACTGGCTTAGAAGATTTTTGTATGGATGCTGAGGAACGCTTCCCAGAAGTTGACTTCAGTTCCATCAAGCTCAATATTGGTGCTGCAAGCTCTCTCCTTCAAACGAGCTCTGAAGATGTCAACATCGAGGACGATGTCACTACCCAACCTGCTCAGGACGATCCCACTTTTGGCGATAACCCTCAGTGAAAGACATTTGAAATATTATCTTGTCATTTTCCTTTTCTTCTTTTTTTTTTTTTTTTTTTAATATCAGGTCCGTTGTTTTGGACCACTTGAATTTATCTAAGTACATTTTACTCATCTATAATCTTTGTGACGAGCTTTCAAACAATTGCCTTTTAGGCTTTACTTTATAAGGGTTTTTGGACAGTGGTCGTCTACCCTTTTTCTAAACTTTTATGAATGAATGTTTATTTCCATCACTTTTCATTTACTATTGAGCATATTATTGTATGGACGAATTTCTCTTTATTTGCATCATCCATGTCATGCTGGTTTTTAAGTGTGGTCCGTCCACACATGAATGCATTTTAGCTCGTCCATGTTAAGATAATTTCCTCATGTTCTACATTTTTACCATCCTTTAAAATTTACAAGTATAATTCGTCTTATGAATGGCATTGCTTTCACCAGCTTTACTCGTCCAGAGATTTGAATTAGTTGGTTCTACTTTTCATCCATGAGTTGGACAATTTATACTCGTCTTTATGCAAGACGTTTCCAGCTTTTACTTGTCCAAAGATTGGATTGTTTAGGCTGGTTATATTTATCCTTGGATTTTGAATATTCTTTCATGCGTGCATTTTCTCATCCATTGGTTGGACGAAGATGCTCAAGGGTTTACCTTGCCCATTGGTCAGATGAATACACCTTAAGCTTACTTCTTTGCTTTATCCTTATTTCAAGGAAAGCATATAGACGTTACATCCATGCGTCTAGAGATTTTATTCATCTTGGGTTTTTAGCCTTTCCTATGGATTAGTTTTGATGAGAACTTCAACAACATGAGAATTGGAAATTCACACAACCTTACATACATTGGAAATCCAAACCATATTTACAAAACATCGTCCACAAGTTCTGGCACATGCTTAGAAGCTGATGCCATTCGGGAATTAAAACACGACATAATACTAATAACAAACACAAGTAAATGCAAGCAATAGAAATTAACACATAACTTGTCCAGGCTGATATCCTACTGATAATATCTTCTTAAATGCTCAACATTTCAGGGGTGCTCTAACTTTTTCCCGTCCAGGGCTTCTAAGTAATATGATCCTTGTCTCTTGCAATTGATAACCCTGTAGGGTCCTTCCCAATTAGTTTGCTACTTCTGCTTGTCCATTTGCTTGTGGGTGGGAGGGTGAGGAATAATGATTCTTGATTCCAAATTGCTCGCAAAAGTCTCTAAAAGGTGTGTTGTCAAATTGTCATCCATTGTCTGACACTAGTACCCTAGGTACCCCAAACCTGCATACAATGTTCTTTCAAACGAAGTTTTTAACATTCTACTGTGTAATCTTTGCTAGGGGTTTGGCTTCCACCCATTTAGTGAAATAATCGAACCCTACTACTAGAAACTTCATCTGCTTGGTTCCAAGTGAAAAGGGACCTAAGATATCCAATCTCCATTGTGCAAAGGGCCATGGGGCCATCATCGGGGTGAGATACTCCGATGGTTGTCTAGGGACGTCGTTGAAGCGTTGACATTGGTCATACACCTTGACATAAGCTTTAGCATCTGCTTGAATAGTTGGCCTGTAGTAACCTACATGGACGACTTTATGGACTAGTGCTCTTGCTCTTGAGTGGTTTCCGCATGCTCCTTCATGAATTTCCCTCAACACATAATTTGACTCGTCCGGAGCTAAGCATCTTAAGTAAGGCCAAAAGAAGCCTCTTTTGTATTATACCTTGTCTATGAGGACATACTTGGCAGCTTTGTTCCTCAATTTTCTATCCTCGTCCTTGCCCTCCGAAAGCCTTCCATCTTTGAGGTAAACTACTATTGGAGTCATCCAATTTTCTTCTCCTTCAATTTGCTATACTTCTGGAAGATCTATGTTTGGCATATATTGGACTCTGTCATACTTTACCATAGCCCCCTCTACTGAAGCTGCTTTCGCCAAAGCATCTGCTTCCATGTTTTCCTCCCTTGGGACTTGAACAAAGTCGGCTTCTTTAAACTTTTTGACAAGCCACTTTACCTTATCAAGATACCTTTTCATACAGTCTTCCTTAGCTTCACATATTCCATTCACTTGATTTATGATCAACTGAGAATCTTCTTGGACGACTATTGACTCTACCCCTAAGGACTTAGCCAATTCCAACCCTTTAAGGAGTACTTCATATTTAGCTTCATTGTTGGTTGTTTGATATTGTAGACGAGATGCATATTTCAACTTGTCCCTTTCAGGGGATTTTAGCACAACTCCAATTCCTCTTGCATATAATGTGGATGAACCATCCACATAAACGACCCACTTCTGAGCTCTATCTTCCTCGTCTAACTCACCTTGGTTGGAAGTGAACTCTGCAATGAAATCTGCCAATACTTGAGCTTTTATCGCACTTCTTGGTTGGTACCTAACATCAAACTCACTAAGTTCTATGGCCCATTGGATTAGTCAACCTGCGGCTTCCAACTTGTTCATCGCCTTCTTTAGTGGATGATCTGTCAGGACGTTGATGACGTGAACTTGAAAATAATGTCATAACTTCCTAGAAACTGTGACCAAAGCAAAGGCTAACTTTTCCATCATAGAATATCGTCCTTCCGCTCCTCTTAGTGCTCGGCTTGTATAATTAACTGGCTTCTGTATCTTCCCTTCTTCTCTAATTAACGCTGATCTTATTGCATGTGGAGACACTGCCAAATACAAGTATAATTCTTCACCTGGTATTGATGGGCTTAGCAGAGGAGTCGCTGTGAGGTAGGCCTTGAGGTCTTGGAAGGCTTTTTGACACTCGTCCATCCATTCAAATACCTTCTTAAGAACCTTAAAAAATGGTAAACACTTGTCAGTAGCTTTAAAGACGAACTTGTTAAGGGCAGCAACTTGCCCAGTGAGAGACTGAACTTCTTTGATATTCCTTGGTGGCTCTATATGCAGTATCACTTGAATCTTATCAGGATTTGCTTCAATTCCCCTATGTGAAACCATTAACCCAAGGAATTTTCTTGATAAAACTTCAAAAGCACACTTGCTCAGATTTAACTTCATGTTGTATTGTTTAAGTGTATCGAAGGTTTCTTGAAAGGCCGTCCAGGTGCTTTTTCTCGTCTAAGCTCTTTACTAACATATCATCTACATAAACTTCCACATTGTGTCCAATCTGTGGACGAAACATATGGTTAACCAGCCTTTAATAAGTTGCCCCCTCGTTTTTTAAACCGAAGGGCATCACTTTGTAGCAAAACAGGCCTTGATTGGTGATGAAGGATGTCTTCTCTTGATCCACCTCGTCCATCCTTATTTGATTGTAACTTGAGAAGGCGTCCATGAAACTTAGCAATTTATGACCCGCAATTGAGTCCACCAGCTAGTTAATGCGTGGCAATGGATAGCTATCTCTAGGGCAAGCCTTGTTCAAATCAGTGAAGTCCACACACATCCTCCATTTGCTGTTAGCCTTCTTAACCATCACCACATTAACCAACCAGTCCGTGTAATAAACTTCCCGAATAAATTTTGCTGTGGTCAACTTCTGAACTTCTTCTTTAATGGCATTATCTCGTTCAGGAGCAAACACTCTTTTCTTTTGACGTACGGGCTTGGAGGAAGGATACATGTTCAGATGGTGGGTAATAACACTTGGGTCAATACTTGGCATGTCTTCATGACTCCATGCGAATACATCAATACTCTTCTTTAAGAACTGGACAAGGTCTTGCTTCGTCTTCTTTTCCATGCTCGCTCCAATCCTTGTAAGCTTTTCAGGGTTATTCTTGTCCAAAGGAACGTATTCCAGTACTTCGGTGGGCTCTGCAACAATCCTTCTCTCCTCAATGGTCATTGTCTGCATGTGCTCGTCCATAGCCAACATGGCTAAATAACACTCTCTTGCTGCTAACTTATCTCCATGTACTTGTCCTATCCCGTACTCTATAGGGAATTTGACTGATAGGTGGTAGGTAGATGTTACTGCCTTCCAACTATTCAAAGTTGGCCTTCCAATGATGGCGTTATAAGAAGACGAACAATCCACCACAAGGAAATTTACTTCCTTGGTTATTTGATGTGGGTATGATCCCATCATCACAAGTAATGTAATGGTGCCTACAGGTTGTACTTTCATTCCTCCAAATCCCACCAAGGGCGAACATACTGGACGAAGTTGATCTCATCCGAGCCTCATTTGTTGGAAGGTGGGGTAATACAAGATGTCTGCTGAACTTTCATTATCCACTAGCACCCTTCTAGTTGTATAATCTGCGATGAGTAAAGTGATGACGATTGCATCGTCATGTGGGTGATGGATTCTTTCAGCATCCTCGTCCATGAGCGTAATGGCTAGCTGTCCGTCCCCTTCGTCCTTGGTGATCATCCAAAGAGCTGGACGTTTTGTACCACCTTGAGATACGTCTTTCTTGACTTGGAAGACTGCCTTGTTGAAGTACCTCCTATAATAACCCTTATTTCTCCAAGTAGGGGTTGTGATGACTTTTCTACCTTTCATTTCAACTTCTCGTCTTTATAATCTCTTCCAACGAAATGCCTCAACTTTCCTTGTCTGATAAGATTCTCTATTTGTTTCTTTAAATCATAGCACTCGTTCGTGTCATGCCCATGGTCTTTATGAAAGCGACAATATTTGTTCTTGTTGCGCTTATTGGGATCTCCCTTCATCTTCTCTGGCTACTTCAAGGATGGGTCGTCCTTGATTTGCATAAGTACTTGATCAAGTGGAGCATTCAAGGGCGTGTAATGCTGACTCCTTCCTGAGGAAGAACCTGCCTTCCTATTGTCTCGATCCTTCTTCTCTCCTATCTGGCCTTCTTTGGACGAGGACCCTGTTCTGGATGACGCAGGAGATCTGTTTCCATTCGCTTGGCTTTCTTCCTCTTCTTGGCTATGATTGCATCCTCTGCGTTCATAAAGCTTTGGGCTGAATGGATGAGTTCAGCCATGGTTTGAGGTTCTTGCTCATAGAGTTTATGGATGAATAAATTGGAATTAACTCCATTATGGAAAGCTACCAATAACAACTTGTCGTCCATCTCGTCCACCGTCAGGGCTTCCCTGTTGAAACAAGCAATGAAGGACCGCAAGCTTTCATTTTTCCCTTACTTTATGGTTAACAGGTTGGACGAGGAGTGCTTATGCCTTTGTCCTCCGATAAAATTGTTGACAAACAACTTACTCAATTCTTTGAAAGAACTCACAGTGTTTGGAGGTATCTTGCTGAACCACACTCGTGCTGACCCCTTAAGGGTAGTAGGGAAGGCCCTACACATAATCTCGTATGGAACCCCTCGAAGGTGCATCGTAATCTCGTATGGAACCCCTCGAAGGTCCATCATACGAGTCCAAGGAAGGCATCTTGAACTTAGAAGGCAGGGGATGACTGTTGATGGAAGCCACGAAAGGGGAATCAGTTCGATGAACTAAATCATTTACGAGATTTGCCCTTCTAATGTTCTCCTTCATCTTATCCATGGCGTTCCTCATTTGATCCATCTTCCTCTCCAAGTGTGGCACTCTTCGTGAAGCGGTACTCCTTGACTAGTTCTCATGCTCAGCGTTTTCTCCTTCTCTAACTTCTTGACTCTGGGCTTGTTCTTCCACATATCTTTCATGACGCTGTCTCCTTAGAGTAATCTCCTTGGTCAACTCTTGATTCTGATGGGTTAATTCGGCCACGGCGGCCGCCATGGATTGCACTTGTTGTATGGAAGGCGGTTGCATGACAAGTGTTGATTGGCGATCACGGTTGGGATGACTAGAAGCATTCCCACTCTCCTGGTGGCCTGGACTATTGGCCATTGATCTTGTTTGAACCATGCAGCCTTTTGTCAAAGAAAGATAAATTTCAAAACGCAAATTTAATATTCCCCACAGACGGCGCCAACTGATGATGCAAAGAAAATCAATAGGCTGGATGCTTCGAGCTTCAATGGACTAATGATTGTTTGGGAGGCCTGAAAAGAAAAAGACACAAGATCAAAGGTGACCGGGATGAACCAGCCAAGAAGCCTTCGATGCTTAAGTTAGTTTTTTCTCTGGAACGTTAGAATTCCAACTTTGAGAGTAGTGAGAACTTACCTCCATTTGATGTGGATGAGTGCTTATATAGTATGCTTTGGAGTGGTTACTTGTCTCGTAACTTCCCCAATATTTGAGGAAATTAGAAGGTTCAGACTTAACTTCCACAACCGCTATAGGAGTTAGAATGTTCAATTTTATCTTCTACAATTGTCATTAGAAGTTAAGTACTTAGTAGGAAGTTATAGCAATGAATTAGGATCTTGCTCACGTTTCGAAATAGTAACATGTGGTTCAATTCACTAGCTTTTGTAGGTAAATCTTTTGGGAAATTTACCAAGTGTTGGGGGTTGTCTAGGCGCTTTCCTGATGGACGACCCTTATGCCCATGGACGATCGTCCTACTAGGGATGACAATTCCTATCTTTCTGACCTGGACGACTCTCATGGACGAATTGGTTTTTAGTTCGCCATCAACTTTAATTATAACTAAAAAATGCTAAAAATATTATTAAATTTTACAAACTAACGTGGTATCACAAATTAACAAATTAACATGACAAGAAATAAACTAAACAAATTTGATTATGTATTACATGTTAACTAGGGTGTCAAATGGGTGGGTTTATGGTAGGCATAATTAGGTTGGGTACATAAAACTCATTTATCCATTTATTGCCCATTTAATTAATTACTTCTAATCCAAACTCAACCAAACTCAGTTATTATGGGTAAACTCCAATCCACCCAATTACCCAATAATCAAAATTACCAAAATGCCACTAAAACTTGAAAATGACCAAAGTACTTATAAAATCCTTTAAATTTACCAAAATAGCCCCTAAACATAAAAAAGATCAAATACGCTAAAAAAAACCACTAAAAATTATCAAAATACTCTCGAAATCTAAAAAATGACCGAAATATCCACGAAACCTAAAAATTGACCGAAATACCCCTGAAAGCTAAAAAATGACCCAAAAACCCCCAAAACCTAAAAATGACCAAAATACCTCCAAAACCTAAAAATTACCAAAATACCCCCTAAACCTAAGAAAATGATCGAAATACCCCTGAAACCTAAAAATTGACCAAAATACCCCCGAAACCTAAAAAATGACCGAAATACCCCTGAAATCTAAAAATTGACCAAAATACCCCTAAAACCTAAAAACTACCAAAATACCCCCTAAACCTATAAAATGACCGATAGCCCCTGAAACCTAACAAAATGACCGAAATACCCCCCAAAAACCTAAAAATTGACCAAAATACCCCTAAAATCTAGAAAATTACCAAAATACCCCTGAAACGTTAAAATTGACCAAAATACCCGCTAAACCTAAACATTGATTGAAATAATTTTGAAACCTAAAAATGACCAACCCCCCCCCCCCCCCCCCAAAAAAAAGAAGAAGACCAAATACCCCCAAAACCTAAAAACTGATCAAAATACTCCAGAAACCTAAAAATTACCAAAATATCCCCTAAGCCTAAGAAAAAGACTAAAATACCCTTGATACCAAAAAAATAAACCAAAATACCACCTAAACCTAAAAAATTATCAAAATACCCCCGAAACCTAAGAAATGACCAAAATAACCCTGAAACCTAGAAATTGACTAAAATAACCCTGAAACCTAAAAATGACCAAAATACCTTTGAAACATATAAAATGACCAAAATACCCCCCGAAATCTAAAAATTACCAAAATACCCCCTAAATCTAAAAAATGACCAAAATACCCCTAAAACCTAAAAAATGAATAAAATACCCTCAAACCTATAAAATGAGGAAAATACCCCTAAACCTTTAAAATGACCCAAATAAACCCAAAATCTCTAAAATGACCACAAATAACCCAAAACCTCTAAAATTACCAAAAATACCCTGAAACTTTTAAAACGACCAAAATAGCTCTAAACTTATAAAACGACCAAAATGCCCCCTCAGAAATCTAAAATGACCAAAATACCACTAATCGTGTAAGATGAACAAAATAAACTTGAAGCTTGTAAAATTACCAAAATAGGGGTTTGGGGTATTTTGGATGTTTCGAGGGTATTTTCGTCAAATTAAAGGTTCTAAGAGTATTTCAGTTATTTTGTAGGTTTCGAGGGAATGTCACTAATTTTTTAGGTTATAAGGGTGTTTTGTTAATTTTTAAATTTTGGGGCTATTTCGGTAATTTTCTAGGTTTTGGAGGTCTTTTAGTCATTTTTTAGGTTTTGGGGATATTTCAATCATTCTTCAGGTTTCAGGGGTATTTTAGTCATTTTTTTAGGTTTATGGGGTATTTTGGTCATTTTTTAGTTTTAGGGGGGATTTTGGTCATTTGTTAGGTTTATGGTGTATTTTTATCGTCTTACAGGTTTAAGGGGCATTTTTGTCATTTTATAGGTTTCAGGGTATTTTGGTCATTTTTTTGGTTTCGGGGATATTTTGGTCATTTTATAAGTTTAGAGGTTATTTTGGCCATATTTAGGTTTCGAGAGTATTTTCTTCATTTTTTAGGTTTTGGGGTTTTTCAGTTAATTTTTAGGTTTCAAGGGTATTTCAATCATTTTTTAGGTTTAGGGGGAATTTCAGTCATTTTTTAGGTTTAGGGGGTATTTTGTCATTTTTAGGTTTAAGGGGGGTATTTTGGTCATTTTCTAAGTTTCTGGGGGATTTTGGTCAATTTTTAGGTTTCAGGAGTATTTTGGTAATTTTTAGATTTCGGGAGTATTTCGGTAATTTTTTAGGTTTAGGAGGTATTTTGGTGATTTTAAGGTTTTGGGGTTATTTCGGTCATTTTTTAGGTTTAGAGGGTATTTTGATGATTTTTAGGTTTTGAGGGTATTTTGGTCATTTTTTAGGTTTAGGGGTATTTTGGTTAATTTTTAGGTTTCGAAGGTATTTAGATCATTTTTTAAGTTTCAAGGGCATTCGGTCATTTTTATCCTAAAAAAATGAATAATAGGTCCTAAAATTGATACTTTTTTTTTTAGAATACTAAATATTTTTAATACACACACGAGAAGAGTGGAGAATGTTTTTAAAGAAACTTACAGTGGTAAAACTGATACCTAAATCAACAAAGTAAAATCAGTGGGAATGAATTATATAGCTAGATAGAAATATTGTTAAAAGTAAAGTGCTACTTATATTTGCACTATAATCCAAAAAAATCTAGTCAATTGATTAAGAGAAATTTCAACTATAATATTTTTTCTTATTAAAAAAAAATGTTATAATTGAAACTCATTGGAATCATGTACATTCTATTTCAATCTAATAAATATTCAATGTAAGACTTTTTAATTTTTTTTAAAATTTTTACACATCTGCACTACACACACTTAATATTCAATTAAATCCATGTAAGAATCACACAAAAACTGTCTAAAGTGTATAATTAGTAGCCAATGTGATTCTTATATGAATTTAAATGAATAAGTGTGTATTGTGAGAATATGTATGGAGCCAATAAATATATTGGAGTAATTGTAAACTAGTTTTTTTGAGAATAAAAAATGCTAACCAACTCAGCACGTTGCTTTCGATCATTCAACTCTGCGCCGCAATCAATATCCTCAATTACCAGTATTGAACGATTAGAAGTTGAAAGCAAAATTTTTCTCAACTGCAAATCTGACACCTTACCGGAAAGGTTCAAATCATAGATATTAAACTTTGAGATAATTAGCCATAGCAGCAATCAAGCTTGATTTACCAGTACCTGGAGTTCCGTAAATCTAATACCCTCGCTTCCATGCCTTGCCAACTTTCTTATACAACTCCTTCCTTTTATTATTATTTTTGGTTATTTTTATCCTTTTATTTTCTCTTATTTGTTTTGGTTTCTTTCACTTCTATTATTTTAATAGCCACATCAATATTTAGTGTGTCAACTATGCACTAACATGTAGGTGATTTTCAGTACTGAGATGATGATAAGAACTATGTTGAAAACAATTTGAAAAAAATATAAGGACCAAAAATAGGGACTAAAAAAGAAGAAGGGGCGAAATGGAAACTCACCAAAAATGTTAGGACTAAAAAAGTATTTTCTCCTTATTTATTATTACAAGTTACAACACACGTTATATCCAATTTTTTATTTTTTGTTTCTAATCTATATCTATTAACTATATAAAAAGAGTCAATGCCTCTAACTATACAGCTTTTGTTTTGTTCAACTTTTGTGTTTTGTAACAAGACAAAAAGGTGAGTTTAGGTGAGAAAGAAAATTTTTTAATATTAAAAATGTTATGTTTACAATATTTTCACAATAAATTCTAAGTGACAAGTTATTATTGATTATTATAGGTGGGAAAAAAATAATTTCAGTGGTGGGTTCACATAAGAATCATAACTTACCATTGAAGATTTGTTGTAAAAATATTGTAAAAACGCGGTAGACACAACACTTATTATTTAA
The DNA here is from genome assembly GCA_030021035.2 of Notholithocarpus densiflorus. NCBI lineage: Eukaryota > Viridiplantae > Streptophyta > Magnoliopsida > Fagales > Fagaceae > Notholithocarpus > Notholithocarpus densiflorus. The sequence continues at coordinate 173,739 of JARYZH020000246.1, read as the reverse complement.
TACTATTACTTAAAAGCCTTAAAATAAAGAGAAATCAAGTTTAAAAGACCAAAAAAAAAAAAAAAAAAAAAAAAAAAAAAAAACCCGGTAAAAGAAGGGGGGATATCCCTTCTTGGTTTAGTGATTAGTCAATTGCTTAGCTGAAACTCACCATTTCGGCTAGCCTTTTTTTTTTCCTTTTTTTTTTTATTTTTTGTATTCTAATATATCATACTAGCCTCATTACATGCACTTTGCATGTGCGATGGGGCTCTTTTTTTATTTATTTTGTCTAGAGTACGTGAGATTAGGAATTAAGGAAACCGGAAATTCAAAAACAAAAAACAAAAAAAAATTAAATAAAAGAACTTGGTGAGTCGATAAATTAAAAAAAAAAAAAAAAAGTTGGAACGTGGTCTTGAGAGAAATATCAAAGTGGACTGAGAATTTTTTTTTTTTTTTTTTAATTTTAATTTTTGGATAAGTTTGTTTTGAAGACATGGACTAGTAGGAGAGTGTCCTATTTTTTATGCATTTTACGTGGAGTTGGAGATATATTTTTACCGGATTTCCCTCAAGTTTTGTCCTCATTAAACGTAGGGTCTAGGGCTATTTTTGAACCACATAAAAGTTTAATCTAAAAAAGAGAATCCTATTATAAATAGTATAGATGTACTAACATTGGTTTGAGCTCGCTTTAAAAAATATATATTTATATGTGTTGACACATTATTTTGGTTTAGGAATAGTTATATTGACACAACAAATTGTCACCATATTTTCATAATTATTGATTTGTTAGTTCTTTATAGGTCAAAATAAAATAAAATAATCAAATTTTATTGTGAAAATATTGTGATTTTTTGTTGTGTTACAATATTTCACAATTACTGAGGTCTCAATTTCTTATAAGTTAAAATAAAACAATAAAATATTAGACCAAAACTGATGTAGGACGGAATCTACAATTTAATTTTTGTAATTATTTAATTTTGATATTTTATGTAAAAAAAAAAAAAAAAACGTTATTTTAGGTTTAGGTGATTTATTTCCTTATTTTTAGGTGCTTTTAATGTTTTTTAGATCAAATTTGGTTCCCATTATGGTTAGGTATTAATTATGAATTATTTTAGAATATATTTTCTTGTAAATAAGCCACTAAGTCTTTAAACATTTTTCAGTATTATTGATATTAATAAAAATTCAAACTATTGTCTATTCTCTCTCTGGTGGATTCCAAAACCCTTTCTTCTTGTGGAATCAAAGACCCCTGTGGATTCAAGGTTATTTTCGGAAGCAAACATGTTTTTTATTTTTTTTCTAGAAGTAGACATGTTCTACTTCTTAATGCTTATGTATCCTGCATCAATTGGTATCAGAGCCTTGACTTATCCTGGTCTAGTGGCTAATGAATGTGACGGTAACAATTCTGATGACAGAAAACTTAGCAAGTATTACATGACGTACAGCTAGCACTCACAAATATCTTTGCCAGGATGTCGTCATTGAATCATGGAAACAACAGAGATAACTATCGGGGAGACATAACTCACTGGCAACTCAACGGTAAGCAAATTTCATATAAGCCTTACAGAAGAATTACAAGTTATAATGATTATTTTTATAAAGTAGATTTTCTCGATTGGTTACTTGATCTATAGGATTTATTTGACTATGAGAATATTTGTGATGAGGGAAAAGTTAAACTTGCTTTGTATAAACTTAGGAAGTATGCCTTACGTTGGTGAGAACAAATACAAATTGATATAATCCAACAATGTAAAGACAAAATTCGTTCATGGCCAAGAATGAAAAAGATGCTTGCTATGAAATATTATCCTTAGGATTGTGATGAACTTTTTTCGTATACAAAACAAGATTATCATTGGCCAAAAAGTTCACACTTGAATTATTTTGAAGAACCATATATTCCACCATTAAGAGAAGAACTGTATGTTGAACAACATATTTTTCATGAAGAAAATATAGAAATTTCTAAGGAAATTAATGAAGACATTGTTATAGAAGAAGAATCTAAAATTAAGATTGTGTAGGAGATTAATAATGACCCTATTATAGAGAAAGATATTGAAGTCGAGATGATAGAAACAATTGAAGAAGAAATTGAAGATGAAAGTTTCAAGGATTTCAATGAAATCAAATCATATGATTGTCAATCTCAAGATCCTTTTATTTTGATGGTAAGTGATACACCGAAGTTTATTGATTTTATTGGGGTTGATAGATTTGATTCAATTGTCAGTTCTTAGTTGGTAAATCTCTACAATTACATGAAGACCAAAGAAAAAGAAAGTTAATTTTATTTGTTTATCCCATTAATGAGTTGCAAGTATAGAAAGAAGATCAAGGGGCTCAAGCATTCACAGTATTTGTTTATTTGGGGCGGAAGATTTCAGGTTTCAAAGATAGACTCGAGGACAAGTTTATTTCAAGTGGAAGCGTCTGATGTATGATAGAATCTACAATTCAATTTTTGTAATTATTTAATTTTGATATTTTTACGTTAAAAAAAAAATTTATTTTAGGTTTAGGTGATTTATTTCCTTGTTTTTAGGTGTTTTTAATGGTTTCTAGGTCAAATTTGGTTTCCGCTATGATTAGGTATTAATTAGGAGTTATTTTAGAATAATTTTCTTGTTTGTCAAGTTTTACAAAGCTCCTAAATAGGCCTTTAAGGCTGTAAAAGTTTTTCAGTATTATTGATATTAATAAAAATTCAGACTTTTGTCTATTGTCTCTCTGGTGGATTTCAGAACCCTTTCTCCTTGTAGATTCAAGGAACTTTCGTAGATTCAAGATTATTTTCAAAAGAAAACATGCTTTGTTTCTTGTTTTCTAGAAATAAACGTATTCTGCTTCTCGAAACTTCTGCATCCTGCATCAAAAACCCACCACAACTGAAAATAAATATTGTGATTAGGTAATTTTGTATATGTCACAATATTTTCATAACTACTGAGGTGTAAGTTCCTTATAATTCAAAATAAAAATAAAATAAAATATTAGATCAATTGCAACCACAAATAAAAATAAATGTATTGTGAAATTGTTGTGACATTTTGTTGTATTCTTAGACTTCTTTTTTGGCTTAGTCAATTTTGGTGAGCCAAAATTCACTATTTCATGCACAATTTTCCTTAACTGTGTTTTTTTTTTTTGGGTATTGTTTTGTTTTGTGTCTTTTATTACTTTTTTTATGCACCACTTCAAGTTATATATATATATATATATATATATATTTATATTGTTTTATGCACTCAAAAACTTGGGAAAAATTCCATTTCTCCCCATTATGGAAGAATGTTTGTCACAAATACTACCACCATAAAAAAAATATTTTGTATTTTCAATGTACATAAGCCGTCACAAGTGCTAATAGTTCCAACGGTTTTTCTTCGGTCGTCGTAAATAATACTTCATTAGCGGCGAACATTTTTATGCCATTGTAAAAAGTAAGGCAGGAACACTTCCCTCCAAAAAAAATCATATTTTCGATAAAAAATAATAGGCCTTTTCGGCAAACTCATTTCGCCGTCACAAATGTTTTAATATTTGACAAGTAATTGTCGATGAAAGACACTTGCCATTGAAAAAGCTAGTTTTTCCAATAGCTTTTTGTAGTCGTCGAAAAAGTTTCATCACAAATAGCAATCTTTTTTATAGATATCAGGTCGAGCTTGATTGTCCTCAAAGAAAAATTTGTTACGTGCATTCCATATGGCCCATGCAAGCACTACCCAAAGCTCCATTTCCTCAATAGGTAGCCTCTCCAGTATACTTCGTGTCAACGGGAAAAAATCTGAGGCATGGGCATTGCTTTTCTAAATCTTTCCTCTGACCAAGGCCCACACATTACGAGCTAAAGGGCAATCCCACAGAATATGGCAAACAGTTTCTCTTTGTTGGCAACACATAGCACAAAGAGGCTCCACTTGCTCCTTCTTCTAGCATATGTTGTCCCGGGTTGGCAAGAGATTAGAGCATGCCCTCCACAAAAAGTTCCTTAGCTTTGGAGGAATGTTGAGTGACCACACCGCCTTCCAAACCCTTAGTGGCAGCACCAAGTGTAGTTCAAGGTGGTCACATGACCGCCTTGACTTGATTTTTTTTTTTTTTAATATACCATAAAAAAAATTGAATTTTAAATATGGGTTGTTGACCACCCTAAAAAAAAAAGCTTGACCATCCTAAAAAAATTTGAACACCTTAAATTAGGGGTGTCCAGACCCGACCCACACACACCCGCCGGACCGACCAAACCGCCTGATCTCCACCCGATTTCATCCCGAACCGACGCTTCTGTCAATCGGTTACGGGTTTCCGTGCCCAAGACCTGACTCCAGCGGGTCGAGTGGCAGTTTTCTTCTCCAAAACCCGAGCCACCCGACCCGACTAATGTTATATACAAATTCGGCCAACTTTGGCAAGATCAAGTTTATATTCAAGGAGATCTGGCGAGATCTCGACCGTATTTGGTAAGATCGAGCTTAGATTCGAGGAGATCCGGCAATATCAAGCTTCGATTCGAGGAGATCTGGCCTGGCCAAATCCCAGCAATTTTTAGCTAAAAAATGTAGAATCTGGCGAGAAAATGCAAAATCCAGCGAATATTTCCAGAATCCGGTGTGTTTATCCAAAATCCGGCAAATTTTCCAGATTCTAGCGACGCTTTTTTTTCTTTCCAAATTTCAATGCTTTCTTTATTCCAGCAACCGACCCGGCCCGACCAACCCTCACCCTCACCTGAAACCGACTCGACCGATTTTTCCAGCGGGTCGAGTCCGGGTTCCTCCGCCCTCCACCCAACGCTGGAGGGTCAAGTCCGGGTTGGGTCCAAAACCGACTCGGCCCAACCCATGGACAGCCCTACCTTAAATAACAATTTGAGCCCATTAAAAATTAAATTAAAATTTTCCAAAATTTTGGTTGGTTGATTATTGAACCAAAAAATTGCAAGAAATGTTATGTTCATAACATTTTCACAAAATTTTCGCAATAAATCCTAAGTAGCAAGTTGTTACTAGTGGACAAAAAAATAATTTCGGTGGTATGTTCAAATTAGAACTAGTAAAAACTTACCACCTAGGTTTTGTTGTGTATATATTGCAAAAATGTTGTGGATGTAGCATTTTCAAAAATGTCCCAAACAAACAAATTAGCCTAAAAGCCCAAATCTAACATTTAAATTGTGTTTTCAAAGGGCATATTTTAAAATCAGTATTTAAAAAAAAATGCACACTTTTCAAATAACTAGTCTGTTAGTGCTTGCTTTAGTCTTTAGCCAAATTTTTTGGATTTATGTAATACATTTTTTAAAAAAGGTAATGTATTTTGTTTATATTGTTACCTATTTAGGAAAAATGTTGGTAATTGAAAGGGAGATCAGTAGTTTAATGATTGCTTAATTGTGTATATTGAAAAAGATATAGTTGATAACATTGATAGTGAACTATCATATCATACAACGATTTCAAAATATAAAAACTTGTAAAGGAAATTTTAAAACTTTATGTATTTGCGCATTTTTTTGTGTGATTAATATATTCAAGTTCTATTATTATTATTATTATTATTATTATGACCACCCTGAAAAAAATTACTGGAGCCGCCACTAAAACCCTCCCATCCACACTTGCCTCAGAGTAGTCACCAGTTGGAGGGTAAAGTAGTCTCTACACCACATTTATTTCTATATATTAAAAGGTTTAGAAATTTAGTTATGGCTTCAAAAAATATCAAAAAGGCCCCTAATTTAATTTGATAATCATTATTCCTAAAAAATAAAAAATAGGGTTAAAATTGTAATTCAACAAAATTCAACAAAAAAAAAAAAAAAAAAACTACCTAAGTAACTTTTTTCCTAAAAATTAGCACACACATTCTATTTAAATATATCTCACACACGTTTGACATATTTTTTCCTAAAAACTAGTACACACTAAACCCAATCGTTTACTCCTTTTCAAATCTTAAATTTTAGCTTACTAAAAATCTCTTCCTATGTAACCTCACTAACAATATACAAATTCAAATTGAAAAATTATAGTAAACTAGGAAAAAAAAAAAAAAAAAGAAGAGTCTTATCGCACTTACGGAGTACGTGTGATAAGGCTAGTATATATAATTCTTTTAGCCATGAATAAACATGGTTGAATAAACTGGCGGCTCCACATTACAGCCAAGGTGGTCACAGAACCACTTTGACATGAAAAAAAAAAATTTATTATTATTCTATATAAAATTTTAAAATTTTATGATTTTTTTACCCTTAAAAAAATGTGTGATCACCCTAAATTCTTTTAAGCCCAATATAATTAAACCTTGGACAATATTTAGCAACAAATTAACTTGGTAGTAGACTAAGTTAATTAGATATGAATTTTGACAAATCCATAATTACACTACAAAAAAAGCTGCCTACAGAAGCGTTTTTTTAGTGGCATTAGCAGAAAACGATGCTATAGGCATATCTATAGCTGCATTTGTCAAACACTGGCCTATAGCAACGTTTTCAAGGGCCTATTGGAGCGTTTTACAAATGCTGCTATAGGCTATAGCCAGTGTTTACAGAACACTACTATAGCCAAGCAAAAAAAAAAAAAAAAAAAACCACAACGTTAAAAAAAGAGTCCACCAAAAAAAAAAAAAAAATTTATGTCCTCCATCTAATGTAGTGATAGATTACTTTTTTTTTTTCCTTATATCCTCCATGCTTGCAAAAATTCAAAAAGATCAAAGATCAATAGCTTATGTCATCAATCAAATATTTAAATTTTGAGTTTTTGTAGTCTAAAGTTATACGTAAAAAAATAAGTTTATGGATCAAATCGTAAATAACATCCAATTGACATGAAATTTGACATGTATTTTAAGAACATAAAGAATATACAATTCAATTGTTAGATTTTCAAAATATGTAGTCATGTTAATTTGTTTAGTGAAAATTGTAGTCTTAGGCTATAACTAAGTTTGTAGTCAAATTTTGTTCTCAAACATTGTTCCTCTTAACAATATATTGAGCCCTTACAAACAAAAAGAAAAATCCAAGAAAAATTTTATTTAACTAAAATTTTGAAAAAGATATAGCTTGCAGCATTGATAATAAGATTATCATGCAACAATTTCAAAATAAAAAATTTCGTAGAAGGAAATTTTAAGACTATATGTATTTTAGTTTTTTTTTTTTTTGTCAAAATATAAATTTATCTTTTTATTAGATATTGTTTAGTTTAAGTTTCTTCACGACCACCCTGAGAAAATTCCTAGAGCCACCATTGGTTGAGTGTTAGGTTTTTTTACAATAAAAGACTATAAGAGTCAACTGACTTCATAAGTACAACTGATTTGAACTCACTCTTTCTTATTTATTGAAAAATTTACCATGGATTGTTTCTTTGGTAAATAATCTGCCATGTATTATTGAAAAATGAAACTTGCGATGAAAGTGAAGACAAAATAATTAAGTATTAATAATGAATTTCACATTGTCAATTACCGTGTCTAATTCATCACTAAAAGTAAGTGTAAATGAAAAAATTAGAGTACATCGTAATGAATTTCATATATATATATATATATATATATATATATAGTAAAAATTAAAATATACTTAAACAGGAAGATCCTATGAAGCTTCACTATTCATTAAGATTGGCTTTGGGCCCCGCTCTCTAAAAGAACAATACATTTCAAAACATGAAGTAGGAGAGAGTAGAGAAGGGATTTCATAATTGGCGGGGTTTTAAATAAGACGATTTTTTTTCATTTTTTTTATTTATTTATTTTTTTTTTTTCTATTCTCGACCGAATCTATAGCCTTCATTAGCATATTCATTTTTTGTGGTTTCCCTAATCAAACTAAAAATTACCTATGAACCATGGACAGATGGCGAGTGTTTGATCAAATTGATTGGAGGTTCAGGCATAACAATCGAATTAGCAAAAGCAATGTCTCCTTGCATAATATGGATTCTAAACATTCATGATCTAGATGTGTATAAGTCAAATTACTTCATTAAAAAGGTTCCGCAAAATCATTATATTTCATTATGACAAATCTTTTTTTTTTATTTAAACCACTTCATTTTTTTTATTGGATGCAGATTTTGACAAATCTATTATTTGATTCCATTATCTTTATATATTTTTCATACTTGCAAAATTTCAAAACAATCAAATATCAATAATTATATCATCAATCAAATATTTCAACTAAAGTCTTTATAATTTAAAACTATATATAAAAAATGGGAAGCATCGGGAGAATTGTAAACTGAAGAGAAGCCTTACCCATTGTTGTGAGTCTAAGTGGGTTATATATATACATATGAGAAAGGTCGGCTTAGAACTAATGGTGTGATTACAAATAAATGTTTGATTCTTCTATAAATGGGTAATTGCAAGCCCATATTGATTTCTTTCTGTTTGGATGAATAGCTTACATTTTATATTTCTCTTGCCTTGCCTTGTATTGTTAAGGAATTGGTGTGGGCTTAGGCTCAATTGTTTATACTTTTAGCCTATTATATGATTTGGTTGGTGCCGCTTCGGTTTTTTTATTTTATCTTTTATTCCTTTTGATTATAATCATTCTGAAGCATATTCGTCCAATTTTAAACATATATATATGTATATATTCATCACGAAAACGAACTACATGCTAATGAGAAGAAAATTAATTTATACATAACGATACCCACTCAAAGTTGATATCCATAAATCCATCACAGGCTTATTTCAAGAAAATATAAAGGGGTAAGGCACAAAGACAAAATCTCAAGTGATACCCATGTTCTTAAAAAGAAAAGAAAAAAAAAATTGATACCCATGATATAGATGCATGGATGTGTTCATTTAATCATGACAATTAACATACTAATATAAGCTTGAAAATAATTCTAGCTTTATTATGCATGTCTATAAATATTCATAATCACACATGCATGGTATTCATTATAGCAACTTGAAGCATAAGAACTTTGAAATAAAAAGGGATTTAGAAAGGGGAAGCTTGGATTTGATGAAGGATTATTTTATTTGAAAAGTTTCTAGAATGATTGGGAGGGTATTTGGGTATTTTAATGGTGTTTTTGTTTCTTATTTTTTAGTAGAAGAGGTTATGAATTTATAAAAAATAAGAATAATAAATTTGCTCATACATACTATGAGCATCAGGGTTTTTTCTCCAAAAAAAAAAAAAAAGCATCAGGGTCAAAGCAAATAGTATGCGTTAGCACGTGCTTTGGTTCCCAATTTGGTGCATCCTATTTCGAAAATTGTCCCCCTTTTTGTATATATAGTTTTTAGGTAACAATTTTGTGTACTTGGTTGAAGGCGATCATGAACTCTTTTTTGCTTATTCTTGATATCATTAGAAAGCTTGTATTACATACTTTTTAAAGGTACCAACTTTGTGCTTTGTGCTATGATCAAAAAGTTATTCAATTGAGAATTAGGGTAGTTCAAATGTGAAATTTTTAACATTGATTTTTTTGTCATCCTTGGGGCAATATTTTCTAACAATCTGGGGAACATCAAGCAGAGCTTTATTTAATTATTTAATTATTTTTTTTTTTTTAAAAAGCGTAGAGAAACATGCCTAATTTACTTAGTACCAACTTTTTGGATCACCCATGAGTAATTTGTGACAAATTTATGTACAAAGTGGGCACCTCAAACTTATTTTGAACCATTCTCTATGAGTTTTTGATAGGCCAAGAACGTATTGACCTCTTATGATGAATTAACCAATTAATTAGCCAAGTTAATTAATTAATCCGATTAACATGCAATACACGTGGTAGCACAAACAAAGCACCAACTAAATTAATATGCAGCGGAAAAAAAAAGTTGACATAGTGATTTGTTTACAAATGGGGAAAACCTCCAAAGCAAAAATCTCATCAGGTGATTTTAAGGTCACTACTCCCGAGAATTCATTATTATCACAACAAGCAATTACAAGTAAAGGAATCTCAGTACTTTATACCAACCTACAGTTGAATCCTTACCCCAATACCCAATTGGACTTGTTCTGTAGTGACAATCTCTCCTTTCAATGCACGGCTCCCAGTACGTGACTATCCAATCGATGCACGGATCCCAGTACGTGACTAACCACCAACTTGAGAAGGATGTTGGTTGCAAAGTTCTTCAGTTCATCAACACGATGAAGATCACGAAACTCCTTGGTTACAAAACCCTACGGCATACAGACGCAACAGCTTCTTCAAGAGAAAGATAAACTAAGGCAAATTGTCTCTGGTCACAATATGCTTGTGAAAAACCTTTACATCAAGTTGCACTTACTTGCATCATCTGTGACGGCCCTTAAAACAATCCTTATATATGTTTAGGGTTGTGAAAAAAGAAAACCTAAACAACTATACACAGATTTGTGTGAAATCAAATCTGAAAAACTGATTTTTGTAAATCTCGATAGATAAGTTATCTATCGAACAACTGTCGAGCATCGGGTTGAAGATCCCTTTTAAACCTCGATAGATGCTATCTGTTAAGCTAGCTGTCGAGCTTTAAAATGCAGCATTTCTTCACTTGATTCTTAGACAAATTTGCATGACTTTAACACTTAGACTTGAACTCTTATTCCTTAAAGTATTAAACACATCCTAAATCTACCCAATTACAAGTAAAGTGCATTTTGTCAAAGGATTAGCCAATTCTAGATGACATATGTTCCTAACATGATTCATATATGTCCTAACAGTTTCACATGATTCTTTCCACTTATGTAAACTTATTTTTTGGCATTTTGACCCTTGTTTAGCTCAAATGAAGAGTTGTTAGAAAACTTATGATGCCCATTTACTAGCTCCTTATATCATATCACCCCATTTTGATCCCCAAGATATTTCGAAAGTTTCCAATAATTAACATTTTTTTATATTTTGTAACTATATCCAAGCTAACTTCATTAAAGAATTAAAATCGCAACCCAATATCAAATTAACGGAAACAAATAATAGAGAAACAAAATGAAGCATACATTTTATTATTGGCCATCAATAATGCTTTTATAGTAACCAAAACAAATGTATAAACTTGTGTTTTGAAGAAAAATATATATCTTATTATTCTTTGTTGTTTGCTCTTTTTAATTATCAATAATTTGGAAGAATATGCAACTCTACCACAAAAGATAAATTTGTGCATGTATTTTTTTTTTACAATTTAAAATGAAGTATATATTACTAAAATTGATGTTTTTCTTAAGAAGTATGGTGAATATAGTCTCAATGAATTAATTTTTTAAAATGAAAAAAAAAAATATAACGAGTATATATTAAGTAATTAGAAATAAATATTTTTGATAATTATAATATTTAAATACTTGACTTCTCAAGTTAATTATTTTAGTAAATCAAAAAACTACAAGCTTTATTTCACTATTACAACCACATTAGGTAGAAAAATAAATAAGTTTATTTTTTAAGAATTATCAACCAATAATATTTCAATATAGCAAAAATAAATGTATAAACATATGTTTAAGTGCACTCATTCATCATCACTCTTAGAAAATATCTTTGCACATATGGTAGCATGCGCAACTTCCAGGGAGGTTTGGGTAGCTCTAAACGCATATTCACTTTGCAATCCAGGACTCAAACAATGGAATTTCATTATTAACTTCCACCATGAAAAAGGTAGCTAATCTATTGCTAATTATTTCTCAAGCTCACAATTCTTGTGGACACATTGGTTACTATTGATTAGCCAATTAATGATTTGAACTCAACTCTTTTCTCTTGGCCAACTTTGGATCAAACCATTACTCTTACATCCCTTCAATCACTAACATAGTTGATTCTCTCTCATCTAAGGATTTGTATGACCATCTTTTAGCTTATGACTTTTGTCTTTAGCAAATTTCAAATGATCTTTTTCTTCTAAGTACAAACATTGTACAAGTAATCTTTCTCTTCTAAGTACCAAAGGAATCTCTTTTCATGGTATTTATGGTGGTCACAATCAAATTCACGATAGTTGCTTGGGGAAATTAATACACGTATGCTTGTTATAAATGTGTTTAAACAGAACCTTAGTCATGCCTGTTGTCCTCGGACCAGATGCTTTGGGGAAATTAATACACCTATGCTTGTTATAAATGTGTTTAAACAGAACCTTAGTCTTTGCTGTCCATCTTTATCATAAAAAAGTCTGTTCTTGAAACGAGAGCATGGTAAGCGCTTCATGAAGAGCCTTAGCTTATAAGTAAGAGATCATCTTAATTTTTAATAAAAGCAAATGACAGAAGTATAAAAATAAACGATAGGTAAGACAAGTCTATTTTTTAATAAAAAAGTGAGTACATCATAAGTTTTGATAGAAGCTACATCAAAGCAAAATAACGAGATAAATAAAATTAAAAAAAAAAATTCCTACAACTACTTCTTCGAAGGTTGAGAACCCTTCTCGGGGCCGATAATCTTATTCTTGGCGTCTTCAGCGTCAGGTTTTTTCTCTGCTGCCTTGGCCTGAGAAACCACATCCTTTATGGTAAGGGAATCTTCGCCGGATTTTTCTTTGACAACTCCCTTGGAAGCCTCAGCAGCTACAACGGGGGCATTTGCATCAGATATCTGCTCAGGAGGAGGGAGGAGCAGATTAGTGAGCGCCGGAGGGCTGGTGGGGATCTCTTTGATGTGCTCGGGGAAGAACACGTTCTCAGGTTTCCTCAGCTCGGAATCAGCAGGAACCCCTGCCCGATTAAGTGCTTCTACCCAAGTCTCGGTGCAATATTCCCTGCACACTTCAGCTACCTCCTCGGCCAATCTCTCTTCTGTCTCCCCTACCCCACGTTCATATGCCGCCTCTTCCGCGGACTTAGCAACTTCCATTGCCTTTATTGCCGCCTCCTTAGCTTTTTGCAATTCAGCTTTAAGGCTTAGAACTGCTGCTTTCTCAGTGGCCAAGTTCAACTGGGTCGTGTAGAGCTGTTTACGCTGGTCCTCAGCTTGAGCCTCAACATTTTTTAGCCCTGCTTTGCCACTTGAGCATTCTCGCTCGGAAAGCTTTAGCTTCTCGACTAGCTGCGCCTTTTCTTCTTTCAGATTCCCGAGTGTTTTCTCGACTTCACGCCGAGAGTGGGACTCAGCCTCATATCTGTTGTGGACATTTCGAACCCACTCTTCGGCCACGTAGACTTGTTGAGTGGCCTACATAACAATGGCAAAGAAGTTACGTATGTAGAAGCAAGTGTAATAACACTGATAAAACCAATAACTTTTTAACATAAAACATATTTAACCTACCAGGGCGAGATCCCTCTTCAATGACATGAAGAGCTCGGGCTGCCGGGTACGTCTGAGGGCCTCCATATCCCGTGGGAGCAAGAGGGGTTGCTCTAAAGCTTGGGCGAGATGGGCCGAGTGACTTCTCTGGGACTCCCTGGTAGTGGCATCCTAGGGAATTTGGGCCCCATCCAATTCAATCTGGGGAGCCCAAGAGCGCTGTTGTCGGCACACCTCAACATCTTCCCTGCTATCAATGGAGGTTGCCCTATTATCTTTTGGATCTTGGGCTTTTTGCTTTTTAGGTCCCTTCAAAGGGATCACTTCCCCTTCTTCTATATCCTGCATGGGTCTCTTCTTCTTCAAATCTGGGATGGCATGCAGGCCAAGATCAGCAGGGAGAGGAGGCAAATGTGGCAGATTGACCGGAGCCAGAGTCTGGGAGGTACCTTTTGAGGCTCCTTTCTTGCCTCTATTTGCTACTAAACCTTTCAAGGATGATCTTCCTTTCGGACTCATCTCTCCTTGTTCTTCTGAACTCGTATCCATTCGGGAAATAATTAACGCAGGCTGGACTGCTGCAGAAAGTCTGTCGGATTCGTTCTCAGAATCCGAAAGCTGTATAGGCCTTTCTGGTCTACCTTCTTCTCCTTCAAAGTGGAACTGATCTATTTCGTCTTCTAATGATAACCGAGATGAAGCGATCTCCTCTTTTTCTGCAACTTCAGCTCCGAGAGGGACTTGTTGCAATGGAAGTACGAGATGAGGAGGGATTCTAGTGACTGGTAGGGAGACAGGAGGAAGATCGTCTCGGGCGAGAAAGTCTGGTTTTGACACGTCAATGCGGTTAATCCGAGGATCACCAACCCTGATAGCGTGACCAATTTCCTGAAAAACCCTCGAAATGGGTTCAAAATCTAGGACGAGGTGAACGGCTCGTAATTGTCGATCCTCGCTCACAAAAATCTCTAACCGAAGAAGATAATTGAGAGCCACCACGTTGGTAAGACTTAGCCAAGGAGCAATAAGCCTCCTATCTGCAAAAGTAATCAAGGAGTCAGATACTGTTAAACGATGAAAGTCTATTATCAAAATAAATCACAATGGGAAACATCGATGGGGGTTAAAATCTAAATCCTATGTTAGGGGACCTAACTCTAAGGTATCCCACCTATCTCTCTCTCCCGAGTTGGGCAGGGTCGACCGTCGTGCCATGCCCCTGAAGCGATGAGGTAGTCATCTTTTATCCCTTTATTAGACTTGGGGAGGCACGAAATGAGTCTAACAACGGACGACCTGGATTTGAGATAAAATCCTCCGTCTATTTGTGAATGGCACTTGTACAAATGGACTACATCGTGCCATGTGAGGCCCAAATGAAGATGCTGGTTTAGAGCATCGATACACCCTAGAATCCTAAACATGTTGGGTGCACACTGGTGAGGGCACAGCCTGTGGCTAATAAGGTATTCACGGGTTATAATACCCATAGGAAGGGTCATTTCTCCTTCTATGAAGGCTATTATAGGAATGACGACTTCTCCTGCTTCTCTAGGTAATACAATTTCTTCTAAGGAACAATAACGCAGGCCAACTTCCTGAGGTATATGATATTTTTGTTTAAAGACTTCTATTTTTTCGGGGGAATCTACTAGATGCTCGAATCTACCCATTTTTTACAACCTAAGACAGAGAAGGTGAGTTTTGAAGATAAGGAAGCAAAAACTGGCAGGCCGAGGAAAAAAGCCGAGAAGACAAATTTAAATATGAAAGCTAAAACAAACTTACTGGATCACGAACGCTATGATCAGAAAACTTTCTAGGAAAACCTTCGAAGACTTCTTACAAGAAATAGCGACAAGGATTTAGGAGTTTGGGGTTTTGTAGGGGTAGAAGCTTTAGAGTTCTCTGGAGCGCTTAAGGTCTCTTTGAAGAAGAAGATAAATGGTTTCTCCCAAAGCTTTATATTAATAGAGGGAAGGAAGGGAAGTTATCCCGCTCAGAATTCTGAGGGAAATACCAGCCGTCAGATCCGCGCATCAACCATTGGATGTAGGGGACAAGATGCCTCCTGGAGTAATTAATAACGCTTCGGGGACCGCAAAGCGTCAGATGTCATTATGAAACGCAATTAAGTCGTATTCGCGCACGTGTGGATCAAATATCAGTTGCTTTTATCTCTTAAAAGTCAAAATCCCATTTTTTCTCCTCGGATGGGCGGAAGAAAAAACTGAAATTTTGAGGGGCTATTGTGGGGACAAAAAGCCGAGAACCATGTGTCTGGGGCTACAGGCTTAATCCAAAGAAACTTTATGGACCGAGCATAGTGGCATCTATTAAATGTTCTATTTCAAAAGACTCATGTGGGGAACAAAGGAATTATATCCGAGGAGGATATACTCTTCGGATTAGAAGAGTATAACTTAAGAGTGTGTCTCATCGATTAGAGTGACCCTCCTGGAACATCCGATAATAGAAGTGGCCTTGATGAACCTGATGGAAAGGAAAAGATCCGAAAATATCTAAAGAAAGGCTGCTACCACCACATTAAATGCCCTGCAACCACTTTTCTGTCCGCATTTATGTGGAGAAGACCTCTGAACAGTGCTGTCAAAGCTACTATAGCTCACAGGGAAGACAAGGAACATGTCTGATGGGACAAGTATCAAGTAATACCTTAGATGAATGACAGTTGTAAGGTTAGGATGACGAGGGGTCGACTATATAATATGACAGCCCCTCCATGAGTGAGGGGACGGGTTTTTGGAAGAGAAGAGAAGAAAGAAAGAAAAGAAAACTGAATTATTTGATACGGTGTCTCCTCGGATCGAAAGATGAACCTGCTGATAACAAATTATCCCAATATGTTTTTGGGCTTTTCTCTTAGCCTTTTAATTCGTTTTTCTTTTAGAACAGGTTAAACATAGTCCACGCCATTCGTACCTAATTCTTTAACCCACTCTCTACAAATTTATTGCAGCGGATTTATTAGGCCCAAGTCTTGCATGTTTTGGACTTGAGATTACAATTTGTGACCCTACACTATGAATAATGTATTAAATTAAGATATAATTATTATTTTTTCTATTATTGTTATAAGTATAAGAAGTTAGAATGCCAAGAATAAATAATTATATATATATATTTATAAAAGAGATAGAAAATGTTATTGATGATGAAGAAAATATCAATGAAGAAATAATTTTGCAATATAAAGAACATGATGATAACATTGACTTAGATATAGTTAATTAGACAAGATAATAAAAAAAATTATTATTTTGGTTTATATATTGTGAGTGCCTTTTGCATTAATAGGCCAGGGCCTATTCTACTATGTTCAGGCCCGTTGAGTTGTGGGTCAAGAAGTTGAGGCTGGCTTAATTCTTTAGTAGGACCATGTGTTAGGACATATGTGATTCAATGTTAGGAACATATGTAACTATTTTATGTAATTGGCTAATCTTTTGACAAAACGCACTTTACTTGTAATTTGGTAGATCTAGGATGTGTTTAATACTTCAAGGAACAAGGTTTCAAGTTCAAGTGTTAAAGTCATGCAAGTCTGTCCAAGAATCAAGTGAGAAAGTGCTAGATTTTAAAGCTCGACAGCTAGCATCTATCGAGGTTTAAAAGCTGTTTTAGCCTGTGGCTCAACAGCTAACTCGATAGATGGCTATCTATTGAGGTTTATGAAACTTAATTTTTCAGAGCTGTTTTTCATCCAATCCATCCAACCCGTGGGTGTATGTTTGAGTTTTCTTTTCTCACAACCCTAAACATATATAAGGATTATTTTAAGGGCCGTCAAAGGTTGCACAAGTGTGAAGCAAAGTTTTGTTCATGCAAATTGTGACCGGAGATAGAATTTTTCCTAATTCATCTTTCTTTTGAAGAAGCTGCTGTGTTTGTACACCGTAGGGTTTTGTGACCAAGGAGCTTCTTGATCTTCATCGTGTGATGAACTAAAGAACTTTGCAGCTAACATCCTTCTCAAGTTGGTGATTAAGTCGCATACTAGGATCCGTGCATCTATTGGTTAGTCACGTACTGGGAGCCGTGCATTGAAAATGAGAGATTGTCACTACAGAACAAGTCCAATGAGGTATTGGGGTAAGGGTTCAACTGTAGGTTGGTATAAGGTACTGAGATTCTTTTACTTGTAATCACTTGTTGTGATAATAGTGAATTCTCGGGAATGGTAACCTTAAAATCACTCGGTGGGGTTTTTGCTGTGTTGGTTTTCCCCATTTGAAAACAAATCACCTATGTCAAATTTAATTTCCGCTATATTTAGTTTAATTGGTGATTTTTTTGTGCTGCCACGCATATTGTATGTTAATCTAATTAATTAATCAACATGGCTAATTAATTGGTTAATCTATCACAAGGGGTTAATACATTCTTGGCCTATCAAATGGTATCAGAGCAGGCACACTATGATTAGGGTTAATCTTTGCTGTGTGATCCATTGACTCCTGTTTGTCATGGATAGAGGATAGTCTCTTATTATAGCTCCTTTATTTGATGGCACTAACTCTGCATACTGGAAAGTATGCATGAAAGTTTTCTTACAGTCTTTAGATGAGAAAGTATGGCAAGCTGTGGAGATAGGCTGGACTAAGCCTACGAAAGCGCCGGCCGACTGGGATGATGCTAAGATCAAAGCGGAAAACTTTAACAGCAGGGCATTGAATGCTCTATTCAGTGCAGTCACGAATGAGGAGTTCAAGAAGATATCCTCTACTGAAACTGCTAAGGAAGCATGGACCATTCTCTAGACAACCTATGAGGGAACCAAGGCTGTCAAGGATTCAAAGTTTCAGAGGCTCACTACAAGCTTTGAAGAGATCAAGATGGAGGAGGATGAGTCGTTCAATGAGTTCTATGCCAAGCTCAAGGACATAGTGAACTCAGCTTTTAATCTTGGAGAAACCATTCCTGAACCCAAGATTGTGAGAAAGGTGCTCAGATCTTTACTCGAGAGATTTCATGCCAAGATCACTACGATTGAGGAATCAAAGGATATTGATAAAATTCCTTTGATAGAGTTGGTTGGCAATTTGCAGACCTATGAGTTGGGTTTGACACGGATCAGGAAATCGAGCAAAAGCAAGAGCATGGCATTGAAGGCCAACAGCAGTGATAGTGATGAGTCTTCAGATGATGAAGTTTCTAAAATAAAGTCCTACATTACAAGGCAATTCAAGAAGTTTATAAAGAATGCTAATGGGAAGGGCTTTAACAAGGATTGTAGACAATCTAGTTCCTCATAGTTCAAGAGCCAAGATAAAGGGAAGAAGGATGCTAGGGATGGCGGTCAGTACATTGTTCCCTCAGGACCAAAGTGCTTTGGTTATCAAGGTTTCGGTCACATGAAACAAGAGTGCCCTACTTATCTCAAGACCATCAGAAAAAGCAAGGCACTTGCTGTTGCCTTGAGCGACACCGAGCCTGAGGATGACTCCGATAATGAGGATGATGGAATCCTAAATGCCTTCACTGCCACCGTAAATCCTACTAAAGGGATTGTTGAAGATGTGGATGAGGAAGAGGACTTGGTGGAGTCTAAATTTGAGAATATGGATGAACAAGATGACATCCACACAGCCTATGCAAAGTTATACAAGGTCTCAGAAAAGTATGAGAAGTTGTATAGGTTGGCCACTAAGAGCTTAGTAATGTGGAGTTTAAACGAGAAGAAATCTTCACAAAGTTTGATGAAGCCAATCAAACTATTGGAACACTATGATTTGAGAATAATTTCTTGGCTGAGAAAACCAAGAAGCTTGAGGCAGAACTATTCCAAGTCAAAACTCAGTTGGAAAGGACTTCAAGTGCTAAGCTCGATAAGATGCTCAATCTTCAGAAATCAGCTTCCGATCGAACCGGTTTAGGGTATGATTTCTCTTCTCCTAATATTGCTACTTCTAGTACTACTGTTTTTGTTTCTCCTGCTAATAATGTTGAATCTAAGAACACTGATGTCAAAACTGTTTTAGCTAGTGAGAACATAGACAAGGGTAAATCTATCTTAGGAGCACCCCCTAAGCAGGATAAGAAAGAAGTTAAAAACCCTAGGGCTAAGAAGGGAAACTCTCAAAAACCTAAGCAGAAGAAGCAACATCTCTGTCATCACTGTGGAGCAGCTGGACATACTCGACTTAATTGCTATAAGTGATTAGCCACTCAACAGAGCAACAGCATGATCGCGTCGGGAAACCAAAATTAGATTCCATCCTCCTTTGCTCCTCTTGGAGATCTTCTCAAAGCCCTCATGTTCCTTTTTAACTTGAACGGTTTTAATTCTTCCCCCTTACCACCGGATCAAGGGTTTGCTAAACGAAAAAGGTTTTTCCAAGGTGTGGAAGGAAAAGGTCTCCAAGTGATTCTGTCACTTTTTCTCTCTCTGCTTCTTGTTTTTGTTTTTGCATTACTTGTGTGTTTTGCTTTCTTGTTTTGAGTAAGTCTAGTTTTATGCTTTGCTTTGTTTAAACATGTTTTTGTTTGTTTATTTTTCAATTTTGCTTTATTTTGTTTTTCATATAAAAAAAATTGAAAAATCAGAAAAATACAAAAACAATGTGTGTTTGTGTACATTGGTACTTGTGTACCTTGGATGGCCAATGAAACAAAGTTTTCTAAACTTTGTATTTTTTGTAACTTAGATGAACATCTCTATGCACAACTAAGCAAGTGAGCTTTGTAGCTCGTGTTTTTGATGAGTAAGGTTAAATGATCTCTTGTACTTAACACTCGTATCACTCTTTTTGACAGGAAGGACTAGAAAATCCTAAGAGAAAGGCATAAATAACCATCTTACCACTGTTACTCGCTAATCATGAAATGACATTTGTATGCTTCGGTATAGCAAAAGTGGAATGTCAAATGCTTAACATAATTGGGTATTTCTTTTCTATCTCTTATATGCTCATGCATGATTTGCTTAAAAGAAAAATATGTAAAGAAAAATAAAAAGCAAAAAGAATCAAAATGCTTTATATATGATTGCAAGCGTGTTTTCTAAGAGATATGTGAGTTATAGGATGTACCTCAAAGGTGATAGTCCCCATCAAATAGTTATGATTGTGTGTGAGTTAAAGTGATTTTCTCATATCTCAAATCATCATAACATGTAGACACTTATGCAATCTTACGATGTTTTTCACACACAACATGTAATATTCTTTGCTACTTTTGATACATGTGCAAGTACAATGTGATTTGACCATTACAAGGAATAAATGTGTTAATGTACGTGAATGTTCAAAAAGTGTGTAAAATACCTATGAACGTTTAGACCCCCAATTTACAAATTACCAACACAAGTTTATAATCAAACAATATATGTGCGGAATATGAAAATAAGCTAAATCAGAATTGGTAATACAATCTAAACCGAAATTAATCACAACCACAACAGTAATTAAAAGGTAAAGATTAAGGGAAGAGAGACGTAAATACAAAGACAACACAGCGATGTATTATCGAAGAGGAAACCGAAGTCCTCGGCGAAAAACCCCTCCGCCGCCCTCCAAGTAGTCAATTATCCACTAGAGAATAAAGTTGAGATACATAAATAGCAGAAGACCCTCTAAGCCTTATCTACCCAGTTCACCTAAGCCTTCCAAGCTTCTTGCTCCAATAGGATTATGCTGAACCTTGTCTTCTCTAGCTTACTGGATCCCGTAATCGCCCATTATATCAACCAAAATGAATTGGTCCCTTCTGAATTGCTTCCCAAGTACCAAAATACCTTCTCACAGATATGGGTATGGTGAGATAAGGATTTGGCTAATGTACCTCTCAAGGATGTATCAATGGAGAGGGTGAGAGTAGAGGAATTTGGAGAATCAAAGGATGAAGATTGTGGGTGAGTTAATCTTGTTTTTCTCTAAGGTTTCTCTCTCAAAATTCTCTCTGAAAGCTCTCTACATTTCGTGGCTATAAGGGTATTTATAGTAGGGTGTGTATGGAATGTGAAGAGTCAATTATAACCAAACAGGGTGTTCTGGCAACTCGAGCTCGCGACTGGAATGAGTCGCAAGTTTGAGTCGCGAGCTAATTGCCTGGCCAGACTGGAAGTTTTGTCCTGTAGTGCAACAGCTGGCATGACCTTTCAGCTCCCCTGCATGCTTCACACGTGTGCCACCTTTGCCGACTCGCCAGTCGCGAGATCTAGTCACGAGGCTCTTCTTGATTGCACACTCTTAAGCTTTTCTTCACACTCTCTCACACTCTACCCTTACATGATTCTCACCTAAATACAGGGTTTCTAAATGCTGAATTACAAGAAAATTTGGCACGGAATAAAGCCAACTAATGATTGAATAAATTCAACCTTACAGTATGCCCACTAAATTGTCTTAACTTGTTTTTGAAATATAAAATTGGTTAGACTTGTTTAGTGTGTGTGTGTGTTTCGGATCTATGTGCTTAATATTTTTCTTAATTGAGAGATGATTTTGAGAGGTTAAAATGTTGTTTGGATCTTTGGTTGAGTAGCATGCTTGATTGCATTCATATCTGTGTTTTTCTCTTCTTTGAAAAACTGTTTTTAAGCAATCTTGACAGCTTCTCGATACCTTTCGACAGCTAGGCTATCTATCGAGACCCTTTACCTTCTTTTATTGCATTCTTGATAGCTCTTCGATAGCTAGTTCGATCCATTAAGAAACTTTCTGTCCTCTTGATACCTTCTCGATAGTCGTCTCGATCCATCGAGAATCTTTGCTGTGGACACCTCTTATTAGCTCCTCGATAGCTCTTCAATAGCTAAAACATGCCTTTTAAATCTTGATAGCTCTCGATCGATCAAGTTTATGAAGATTCTATATATAAGCACCTCGCGATTTCAGATTCATTCTCCTCGATCTCTCTCGACTACTTTGAGTCTTTTCACCTCCCAAACACCTCTCAATCACTCCAAACTTCTTCCTCACTTAATCTTTGGTCTCAAGATCATTTTTCTTCATCTGGTATGTTGATTTCTCACTCTTTCTCATCCATTTCATATCTTCTAACCTAACTTTTGGGATTTTTGACAAACTTTGGGGTTTTTCAAAATTAATGAAGTTTTTGCTAAATTTTTGGGATGGGCTTTGTATTTTTTATCCTAAATGTTCATGCATTGTATCACATTTGCATTATAACTATATTTTCATGCATTTTAGATGTGTGCTATATATGTTGAACTATTTATGTGCTGTTAGGATTAGATTGGGCTGAGCCCATAATGTATTTAATTTTGCATGACACATGTTCATGCATTTTCATGCATATGTACCTTACTGTTTTTATCTTTTGATATTAAACTATTTGGTGCTTTTTTGATTCTCTCTCTCTCTCTCTCCCTTCTTTCTTTTTCTTACGTTAGTTGCATCACGGCACCTAAATGTAAATCTACTCCGTCTCGAAACCCTCTTCGTTTCGGGGCATCTTCTTCTTCTTCTCCTTCTGACCCCACTCCCTTTCACGTACTGTTCCATGATAAGAAGGCCAAATCGGACTTCTTGGAGAACTTTTCACAACGAGGCATTCATTCTGAACGCTAAGTCATTCTGTTAGATTTTTCTGACACTAACCTACCCATTGTCATCTACAGTAGGGGTTGGGAGTCACTATGTGGCGTTCCAGTCACGTGCCCTTTCATGATCATACAGGAGTTCTACTTCAATATGCACGATTTGATTATTATATACCCTAGTTTGTTACTCGCGTTCGGGGTATACGCATGGTAGTTACTCTGGATATTGTATCCGAGGTACTACACGTTCCTAGGGTAGCGCATCCTGACTACCTTGGTTGTGATCGTCTTGAGACTGTGTCTAAAGATGAACTTGCGTCTCTCTTTTGTGAGACACCATCATCTTGGGGTGAGCGTCAAAACACCTCTTGCTCGGCATTTGCAAAAGGTCCGAGATTCCTTAATATGGTGATGACATTTATTCTTCATCCTTTGTCTCACTATAACACTATCACAGAGCCTCGTGCTCGATTTTTGTTATCCCTCTTAGAGGATATCTCTATAGACTTCCTTTCTCACTTTATACTTTCCCTTATAGATGTTTATAAGGATACAACGACCCGTGATAAGCTCATTTTTCTTTTGGCTATCACGCGGCTCCTTCGCCATTTTTATGTCTCCTATCCCGAGTCTCCCTACTTCACTTTCATATGTGCCATAGATGCAGCTACCGTTCGATGGAGCGTGGCACAGCTCAGACTGAGGCAGCCCCGGACAAAGATGGCAGCTCCTCCAGCTTTTATCGCTCCATCCACCTCCGTTCCTTTGTCTTCAGCGAGTGGCATGACACTTGAGGCCATCATGGCATAGCTTGTGCGCATATATGCTCGCCTTGACACTTTCAGCGATGAGTTGTGTCAGGTGAATACTCGTGTTGGTCGTATCGCGCGATGACAGGCTGTCATGGGTGGTTTTAGTGTGGCTTCCTCTCCTTCTCCCGAGGCATCTGAGGATGAGAGTGACGATGGCTCCGGCAATGATGATGCTGATGAGGATGATGATGATGGCTCGCCTAGTGATGATGAGATGTCTACTTGATATATTTGCCCTTTGTCACTCGTGACAAAAATGAGGAGTAGTTTTTAGATGAGAGTAGTCATAGTCATAGGGAGAGGGTTAGTATTGGAGATAGGGGGAGTGTTTATGAGGGATGTAGTGAGGATTTTTATATCTTTTCTTTTCTTTTTATTTTAGATACATTATCTCTTGTACATTAGTCTTGTGACCATTTGACATACATTGTACTTATATTTGGTTTATATATATTGATGTATGTTATTCACCTATCTCTCCATGTGTTGTTTCTTTTCTTAATTATTTTATGCAATCTATTATTTCTGTTTCACACTAAGATGCCGTGATGAGTTTTGTTTCAAGTGTTTCAGAAATACAGGTTGACAAAGTCTTCTTGCCATAAACTCTCTTCTTGCAAAGTTTTTCAAGAGTTTGTATTAGGATAGATTTTATTGTATTCAACAAGTGAGTATGAGTATGAGTTGAGTGATTTATGACTTCTCTCATATGTTCATTTGTTTGTTGTGGTTTTGTCACGGATTGCCAAAGGGGGAGATTGTTAGGACATATGTGATTCAATGTTAGGAACATATGTCACTATTTTATGTAATTGGCTAATCCTTTGACAAAACGCATTTTACTTGTAATTGGATAGATCTAGGATGTGTTTAATACTTCAAGGAACAAGGTTTCAAGTTTAAGTTCTAAAGCCATGCAAGTCTGTCCAAGAATCAAGTGAGAAAGTGTTGGATTTTAAAGCTCGACAACTAGCTCGACAGCTAACATCTATCGAGGTTTAAAAGCTGTTTCAGCCCGTGCCTCAACAGCTAACTCGATAGATGGCTATCTATCAAGATTTATGAAACTCAGTTTTTCAGAGCTGTTTTTCATCCAATCCGTGGGTGTGTGTTTAAGCTTTCTTTTCTCACAACCCTAAACATATATAAGAATTATTTTAAGGGCCGTCAAAGGTTGCACAAGTGTGAAGTAAAGTTTTGTTCATGCAAGTTGTGACCGGAGATAGAATTTGCCCTAGTTCATCTTTCTCTTGAAGAAGCTGCTGTGTTTGTACACTGTAGGGTTTTGTGATCAAGGAGCTTCTTGATTTTTATCGTGTGATGAACTGAAAAATTTTGCAGCCAACATCCTTCTCAAGTTGGTGATTAAGTCGCATACTAGGATCCGCGCATCTATTGGTTAGTTACGTACTGGGAGCTGTGCATTGAAAAGCAGAGATTGTCATTACAGAACAAGTCCAATTGGGTATTGGGGTAAGGGTTCAACTGTAGGTTGGTATAAGGTACTAGGATTCCTTTACTTGTAACCGCTTGTTGTGCTAATAGTGAATTTTTAAGAGTGGTGACCTTAAAATCACCTAGTGAGGTTTTTGCCATGTTGGTTTTCCCCATTCGAAAACAAATCACCTATGTCAAATTTAATTTCCGCTGCATTTAGTTTAATTGGTGATTTGTTTGTGCTGCCACGCATATTGTATGTTAATCTGATTAATTAATCAACTTGGCTAATTAATTGGTTAATCTATCATAAGGAGTCAATACATTCTTGGCCTATCACCATGCTACAAGCTAGTTTGTGTGCAAGCCAAGCACTCCAAGGATGCAACTGACGAAACATGAAAGACAGAGAGTTGGACTCTGGTCAAGTGGGCCAGCTACAGCAAAAGAAAGTGAAGTGGCAGAAACAGCTGACACGGTAGGACAACTGACACTGCAAATATGGGAAGGGGTGCTACTGCAAACTAATTAACACAACAAACATAATAAAAGATGTCACGACAGAACGACTAATACAACAAATATAATAAAAATTACCACGACAGAACAACTAATATAGTAAATATATAAAAAGATTCTACGGCAGAACAAATAATACAGCAAATATAATGAAAGATTTCACGACAGAACAACTAATACAACAAATATAATTTCTAATGAGTAAGATTATATGTATTCGTAATCAAAGTCATGGGTCAGACCTTTCTACAAAATGTGAACCAAGAAGGAACTTGAACCCTAACTTGAACAATCTTGTCATAGGCTTCTGCCATCAAAGTTGTGCATTTTGGAGAATAGGTCTAAATGACTACCCATGACTACTTTTGGGATTCTAAAGAGTGGGTTTGCTAAGAGGGAGGGAAAATATAATCTATTGATGCATGCCCCTACTTCTACCATGTTTTCTCTCCTCTTTTTACCAATTACGTTCTTTCTTCTTTTTCTAAGTTCTTTCTCTCTGTCTTTTGCTTTTGTCTTGCTGTGGGTTCTTCCTCCTTTTCCATCTATGGCTACTGCCCCTCTTTATAGTGGACTGATTCCACAAGATTTCTCCCTTTACCCCTAGGGCTTGTGGGCGCAATGCATGGAGGGGAGTATGCCTTGGCCGAGTGGACCGAGGCGGAGAAAAGGTAATGGAGTCGCCACCTAGTTTTATGGCTTATGAACCATGTATATAGTGCCCTTACATGGAAGGACTGATCTTACTACTAGAGTATGGATTCGGAGTTTAGGTATGGTTTGGGAAAGTGTTAAGCACCCAAGACCGCCCGACTCATAGGTTGGCTTCTACTCATTGTGCCTTACGTCTTAATCTCATTAAAGGCATGTTCAATATTGCATCTTAAACTCGCACACACTAGCATAAATCTAAGCATACAACATGGCATTAATCATCCAAAAACCTTAACATACATCCATCATGGCAACTCACATCAAGCCTAGCATACATCTATCATGCATATCATACTATTTCATCCAAGGCAGCAAGTATATCACAAGGCATAAACATCAATCAAGGTATTAATCATCAAGTACATTTAATCATTCAAACCTAGCATCATGACATTCATCAATCAAGGAGACCAATCCTCATATTCAAAGATGCATGTTCATGGTAAAGCAATAAAATGAAAGGACACCCTAATCTAGCATGTGAAGGACAAACAAACACACAAACAGAGAAGCAGATACTTATAAACATAAACCCAGACAAGGCAAAAGCATGTTAAATAAGAGAAACAAAGAAACAGAAACAGAAAATGGTTAAATTAGGGTTTTTGGGCTTGAGTATGCGTACACATATATAAGGCCTGCGTACGCAGCCCAGCTATATGCATACGCATACTTCGAGTATGCATAAGCATGCAGAGAGCACGCGTACGTAGACACGCCTAGAACCCTAACCTAGAAACAGCAAGAACAAAGAAACAGAGCAGAAGCATAAAACAATTAAATTTTGCAACCTAACATGCTTAAGGGCAGAAAATCTATGTAAACCTAAACTAAGCAGACATATTATAACATAAACAAGAAAAACAAGGAAAATAGCAAGATTTAAACAAGAAAAACAAGGAAAAAAAATAGAACTTTTTAGAACTTTTAACTCAAAAATAAAAGTTCTTTGGTTTGATTTTGACCGTTCTCCACAGTCAAATCTATTCATAACTAAACAAAATTGATTGGTAATCTTCAAAACTCAAAAGTCAAGGCCAGAAAAGGTCCCAATAAAAAAAAAAAAAAAAAAAATTGACTTGAGGATATTCTGTGAAAAACTCCCTTTTTGATTCACTATTTCTAGTGAATCTTAGGTTTTCTCGTAGGATTTTTTGTTTGTTTTGAAAATGTACCATGTATGACTTTTTATATTGAGAAAATGGGGGTTTGGAACGGCTCTTAAACGATGTGAGATTCATTCACTAAATTTCTTAATTTGTTACTTTGCCAACATAGTTCAACTCATTCCCACTTAGCATTATATTAATATCTTTACATCTCAAAGTGATGAGATAGTTCACTTTGCAGCCAGATGTTCACTCACATTTTTAATTTCCTAGTTTGCTGGCCCTCATAGTCGTGTAAAGAACCTCAGTGCAAGTTATGATAGTGGTTAATTCAAATTGAGCTCTCAAGTATCTAATAATTGATGTAGAAAATTAGTGAATTTTTGGAATTCATATTAAAAAAAAAAAAAATGTAAAGTTAGTACTATTGTGATGTTTTTTTTTTTTTTTTTCAGGATCTCAATGTAGGCCCCTTATATGGATGTGCTTTTCCTGTTTCCTGTTAAATACAAAATTTGGTAAAACTCAAGCTATTTTGTGGCCCTAATTTGTGGGAACTTTTGTGCCAAAATGTTGTTCAAATGCATTTATTTAACCTATTTGTTATCAACTGTTAATCTCTGATTGCTTGTTGGGAAGTAGAGAATGGATACAAAAATTTTAGTACATTAAGATTTTCAAAACACTTTTCTTACCCTGTATTTTTTGGTGAAAAAGGGAATACAGAGATTTCAGAAAATGTGACTTTTTTTCCAGCCCTGTTGAGTTCAATAACTTTTATAGGTTTGATCATTTGGTGCATCTTCTAAATAACATTCAAAAGGACAATACATCTGTACATATTACATGTAAACACTACACACGCCCTCTCTGTCACTACATGTTTTACTTTGTGTGACTGTAAGCTGTGGATAGAAACATATCTCAAACGTCACTATCCACATTTTTCTGAACTTTGGAAATATAAACATCGTAATCATTTATGTTTCCGGGGGTCATATTGCATTTTTCGTATAATTGTATTTCTTTATGATGAGATGCTATTTCAGCTTCAGTTTCTCATTGAGATAATTTTATTGTCATTAGGCGCTGATTTTCTCTCTGGAGATTTGGGTCTGACGCTTGAGAGTGCAACTTCAGATCAGCTTGGCATTGCACGAAAAGTTACCATAACCAGTAATTCAACGACCATTGTTACTGACCCTGCTACTAAAGCTGAAATACAGGCAAGAATTTTGCAAATCAAGAAGGATCTGGCTGAAACAGATAATGCATCCTTGTTAAGAAAGCTCTCTGAAAGAATTGCTAAACTCTCTGGTGGTATGGCTGTGATTAAGGTCTGCAATTTAAAAAAAATTCCTATTTCTTAATGATTGTTAGTGAAATCTTGTATAACAGCTTTCTTCTTCCTGGATGCTGGCTTCAATGAATATCTATCTTGTCAAAAGCGAACAAGGCTTTTCCAGCCACACACAGAGAGAGAGAGAGAGAGAGAGAGAGAGACGAAGAGAAGAAGAAGAAGAAAGAAAAGAAAAGAAAAGAAGAAGTGAACAAGGATTTATCTTTGTTTTTTATGTAAATTTTGAAACTAAAATTTTTTTGTTCATCATGACTGATATTCAAAACCCTTGGTCATAATTGTTTTACCTTTCCTTTTATTTATCTTTCTATTATTTTAGGTAAGAGCACACACTGAGGTGGAGCTTGAAGATCGGAAACTCAAGATTGAAGATGCAAAAATGCCACATTTGCTGCCATGGATGAAGGAATAGTCCCTAGTGGTGGTGCTACGTAGAATTTGATGGAAGATCTACATGAGCAGAGTGGTGCAGATATTGTGGCAAAGGTGTGGTATCCTCCCTCCTCCCCTTCTCTCTGTGTCTGATTTTTCCTTTGTTTATAGTCAGAGTGAGATCAGTGTTAATCAAATAATGAGGTGTACTTAAGTGCAAAGGCCTCCAAAGCAATGTTTTGAATTCCATTTTGGAGACCGTTCTAAATTGAAAATTGGAACAAAATATTTCAGTACTAGTGTGTTTCGGTGCACTGTTTCATGATTACACACCGGATATATATACACACACGTACATAATTTATCCCCGAATAGGTCAGAATTTAGAGATCGTAATAACTGGAATTTGCCCGGTACATTGGAATAGTCCGGAACAACCCGAAATTTAGACCGAAACACGGAACAAGGGGTTATGTGCACTGGATTAAGGACCAAAATAGAATATTCCGGCTGGAATGGAACGGAATTTAAAACATTTCTCTGAAGCCTTGCACCTTATAGAAGTAAAACGCATTCTGTAAAAATTAATATTGTAACACTTAAGATAGATAAAAATATCGCAACAATACGACTATCAATTGATAAGCTAATCATATAAATTTTTTATTTTTTTTGATAAGAGCTAATCATATAAAAATTAAACCTAGTATTTTATACAATGCCCTATAAAATTCGAACAAAGCTGTAGAAGTTATCAGTTATCACTAAACAATTATTAAAAATACTATTTTTTCACAACCAAGCACATTTTCACAGCATCCAAACCTCATCAAACGAAACAAAATTCATCAAGGGTTGCCCAAAAATGCCTTTATAAAAAACAATTAGTTGCCCAGTCCACCAAAAAAAAAAAAAAAAAGTTACTAATAACAATAATAATTAGTTAAAAACAGGGTGGAATAGGTTTTGGGAGAGAGGATGTAATCCATCCAAAAAAAGGGAGTGGGGATGGATTCAAGAGAGATGAAGCCAACCCACACCAAAAAAACCTGATGCTGGGAGCACAACCAAATTACTATGGAATTTATTGGATTAAGTTAGACTTTCCTTTATCTCATCTCTAGGCTCTAGCTTAGAGTTTTATGGGACATGATCTTTTATTCCTGAAGCTCTGTGAAAAGGCTACTGGTGATTTTTTTTTTTTTAAGCTAATTACTTTTTAATAAAATTTTCTTCTTGAGAAATTTTCTCTTTATTTTTTAATTACTATGGAATTTTATTTTTTTTAAATCCTTGCATTATTGTAATTGCATCAAATCATCAACAATAATATAAGAGATGCCTTAAGAATGTTAGGCTCATTGATTATTTTATTTAGATTCTGAACCAGTAAACCCTTAAATCTATGATGTATATACAATCAGATTTTCCTCATTTGTTATAACTTATAACAGACAAGATCCCTTATCACCATACTGATATATATATATATATATATATATATATTTGTGTGGAGTAATCAATTAAAATGTTTTTAAAGATGGCTGGTGCCATGATACATAAATTGGACATGGCCCAGAACAGAGATTGCCTGATAAAATTGTCAGAACAAGTGTTTAATCCTAATGATTGGGTCTGCATGTGTCAACAACAAACTGGCAGTGGTTATACTACCAGCAATTGGTAAGAAATAGTAAGCATATTTGCTATTGTGAATGACAGTGAGTGAAAGATCCTGTCCCTCATTTGAGGCCTCCCCTTTTCTTAAATTGTTTCTTAGTTCAAAATTCAGTCAGGTAATGTAAAATTTAGATTATTATGCTTTAAATTTGAAATTTGAAATTTTCATTTTTCATCTTTTGGTTTTTAAACGTCTTTTAGGACCTTATTTGTGGACATTTACTGCTCTGATCATAGAAACTATTGCTAATGTTGAATTGCAGGCTCTCCTTGAACCTGCAGAATCAATTGCGTCTAAGGCAGGTGTTGATGGAGAAATTGTTGTAGAGAAGACTAGAACTTGTAATTGGAAAACTGGATACAATGCAATGACAATCAAATACGAAGGTCTTTTCAGTCTGGAGTTGCAGATCCTTGTTGGGTTTCAAGGTGTGCACTTCAAACAGCAGTGTCAATTTCTCGTGTAGTTCTAAGTTCTAACCACTCAAGCTGTGTTGGTAGAGAAAATAAAGAAGCCTAAGCCAGCTATCCCTCAAGTTCTAGGCATAACTCCTTAAAGAAAAGATGGGAAGAGATTGGTTGGAAAGCCAGTTGAAAGCTGAGAAAGGCCTGTATGTGTCACATTGGTATGAAACAAACAATTTGAATTTTCTTGGTTTAGACTTAAGATGATGACTAAAGAAGCTTCAGAAACTGTAGAAAGGCCGGACAAGTCAGTTTACAATCTGACTTTTGGATTGCGAGAGTATTAAAAGCCATACATAAAGAAAGCGATTTCATATCCAGTACAGTCAGCATATTAGTCTCTGTAATCTCATTCAACATGTAAGATTCCTTTTTCTTTTATAATTAGTTTTTTTTTTTTTTTTTTGGGTACTCTGTTTTTGGACTTTGTGTTATACTGCAATAATAATGATGAGGGTATATTAAAGAAATTTCTTTTTTCTTCTTTCTTGATCTTTTGTTCAGATATCTCCAAAACCTGTTTCTGATTCTGTCCATATGTATGTTCCAACTTTGCTGTAGAAGTTATCACTAAGAACATTGCACAACTGGTCTACTAGGTATTGTTACAGATGTTGGCAGTAAAATTATGGAATTAAAGCAATATACTTCCTCCTTGATAAACCCAATTTTTCTGCCAATGTTGCAACATCATCCAGAATATTGCTTGTGTGTATACACAACATACAAGTGATTTTATGCCAAGTTTGTTGATTTGAGTGTTATTCCAGATCGGTAATTCTGTCAAAATGAAGTTTTAAGTGAATTCTAACACAATCTCACAACCAAGAGGGTGTGATCAATCATGCATTTTAATGCTTTGCTTGCATCTTATTTCATTGTTCCAAATAAATAAGCTAAGTAAAGACTTGTCTTTCACAGCATTATTTCATGGAAGTACAACCTACCGCTAATAGTTGAGAATGCTCGAAAACTGACTTTCAACCTATACTATTAAAGGACTTTGACAAAGCCACATTTATGTGTATTTGTTTAACAGTCTCAACTATTTTTTTGGTAGAGTTTCCAGTTATATATGTTTAAATTGTATGTATATTTTGAAAAGAAAGAAGAAAAATATTCAACTTCCTATACAAATATCAAGCAAATATAGAATTTAAGGTAACTAAAAAAGGATGGATGCCCATTCCGCAAGTCCACATTGTATATGATCAAGATGTGAAAATTGAAAACTTATCTAGCAATGCCAATGATCTTGAACATAATAATCAAGTGATATGAGACAAGTTACACTACAGATGACATAAAAATGATAAACATATAATAAAAATAACAATAAATCAATCTAGAATATGCTCGATCGATTACAAAAGCACAAAAAATACTTGACATATATCTAAAGCCATACGAAAATTGCTTAGTACTGTTTTTTACCATGGAATTCTTTGTTCAAAGAAACATATTCTATTTAATATTTTTGACTAAGGTCTCCTCTTACCCTTAGTCCTTTCCCCCTTTCTTGGTTTCCTACTCCTTATCGTGCTGCAAGCCTCTTGAGAGCTAGTATCTTCTAGGCCATTCTCCAATGCCTTAACCAGATTCTCAAAGTAATTCCTTGTCACTGTGGTAAGCCCAGATAGCTTTGCTCTGAAATTGTTGAATTCTTTGTCTGAACACTTTTTGTTGAGGTAGTCATGCATATCCTTCTCTGTACAATGATGAAGTCTTTCCAAATTAGACTCTGCCTCACCTTGCAAGTACTCAAAGAACCCCCTTTTTGATTTTGCTTTCTTGTTTCCATCCTCAGGGAGGTAATACCCATATGCATATGTCCACTTAAGCACTCTCCCACAATCAATTATCTGCAACCAAGCCTCTGTAATGAACTTAAGCTCAGCCTCAGTTGCCCACTGTATGTCACTAAGCCTTCCCATGTAGTTCTGTTGCATTTGCTTTAAATCCTTAACAGCTTGTTGCCTTGATGATTCATTGCCTGCCCATCTCTCATAATAATGAGTATACTTTTCCAAATGCTTCTTAGCTCTTTTTCTGATATCTTCAGCCTCATTATACATTCCCTCTTCCTTATTCCTCTGGAATGTATTACAAGCATAGTACCCGCCTGATGTCTCACCATGCTCCTTCCATGGTCCAAGGCACAGCCAACAAAACTCATGTCTACAAGGTTTCATGCATGTCATGTGCATGCACCCTTGGTTCTTCTCAATGGGTTTTCCACACTTTGGACATGGCTTTGTATTGATTAGCAACCATGCTATATTATGAGCCTCAGAACTATTCTTCAGTTGCCACTTAGCCACAGTCTCACAATCCACTGGCCTATGCGCATCATCCATACAATTCCAACAAAACCCATTGTTACAATGGCAACAAACATCATAGCACTCATCACCACCTCCTTCACCCAACTCTATCGCGTACTCACAATCTGCACCTAGACACCACTTATACTTCTTATTACTCTCAATATAAGACCTTATCAAATACTGTGAACACCTCTTCTTATCATCCTTTTTAGCAAACAAATCAATCGAATCACGATCAACTACCGCGTTACAGCGTGGTTCGGGACATCTCAATGTCAAACATCTAACCCCATCCTCAATTGCCACACTCACATACTTCTCCCAACAATCCCTACAAAAGGGATGATCGCAACTAACCCAACCCATCATAGAGACACGGAAATTCTCATAACATATAGAACAAGTTAGTTCAACTTTTCTAAGTTTCTTGGGCAGCAAGAAAACCGGTTTTTCAAACAAACCTACTTTTTTCCTAATTCTCTCTTCATCAGCAAACCACTCATCCTGAACGTCACACACTCTCCAGTTGTAATGAAGGAGAAGCACTGTCGCGGCAGCTTTTGATATGAAAAGAACATTGGATACCTCGGTGATCTCGTTCTCTTGACGTTGTTGAATATCTGATTCTTTCAATAAAACGTAACTTTGCTTTGCCTTCCTGTTACTTCTTGACTCATCGTCACCGTCTCCAACAGCTATGTTCTGCATTTTTTTCTCTTCTTCTTTGTCGCTGTAATAGTAGTGGTCATTGTCGGTTGTCTCCTCGGCGTCACTGTCGTACAGGTAATCCTCGGATTCCACGGCAGCTGCAGCAACAAAAACTAGAAAGGAATTAATATATAATATTAGGTTTTGTTTTTCACAACTCGATTATTGTTGTGTGAGTCTCTGAGTGGGTTATTGGGGTCATAGACTCATATATGGGAGAGAAAGGTCGGCTTAGAAGTTCGGTTAGTGTGAGCCCCACGTGACTAACAAAATTTTCATGTTCCTTTGCTTATTTTATTTTATTTATTTTAATATATATATTATTACTCTTATTATATTCTATAAATGATTGAATTAAAACTTGTTACTATTATTACTATTATTGAACTGATATTTGGGCTTAAAAATTACATATTTCAACAATATGTATTTATAACTTTAAATAATAATTTATATGGGTTTTTTTTAATAAAATATTAGTGTAGGTAACTTGATGGTATTTTTATTTATATTTTCGAGTAGGAGGGATGATAAATTTATAGAACAAGAATAAAAATTTTTCTCATACATATTACTAGTTGCAAACCCTACGATGCACGAGATATTTAAATTTAAAATCATATATATTTATAGTAATAGTGATAAAACAAATGTGTAACTGCGTTAAAGACAAATTAATCTAAATGAATCTAAATACTTAGAAAGGCTTTTAGAAAGAGGTCAAAGTTGAACTTAGGCTAGTTTGATACTTGCAAGGTCTGAGAGCACTCGCGTCAATAGATGCAAAAAATTTTCCATTTTGCACATCTAAAACCTACTTTTTCTATTTTACACTCTCATTTTTACAAAACACCCACATCAATTTATCTATTATACACATTTATTCAAATAAAATATTCATTTCTTTAATACTGTCATCTCTCTCACAGACCCAACACAACCCACACAGCCACCATCATCAACACCATCATTAAGCAACCACCATCATCAACCCATTCAACCCAGCCATATGAAATCCCAAAACCCACTAATCAAACAAATAATAAAAAATGGATCAAAACCCAAAAGCCATAGATCCGAATAGCAAGAAGGTAACAGAGCTCCGGCTAGAACTTGTCGGATTCGGAACCAATATCACTTTCTTGGAGCTTCTGATTACTAAGTCAAGGCCTTAGATCACTGGATCATGGTCCTCTGAGTAAGCCAGTCTAAGTTTTCATGTACCCGCTATGCCTCCAATGAGTTCAACAGCGAGTTATTTGAGTCGACTTGTCCAACTCAGAATGAAGACTCATCAGATTGTTGGATCGGAGAGGCTGAGAGAGTTGAGATGAGAGAAAGAGAGAGCTGTGATGAAATGAGAAAGAGAGAATTGAGATGAGAGTCAGAGGTATAGAGAGGAGAGAGGAAAAAAAATCAAATACAAGAGCTATAGTAACCGTGCATATATGCATAGTTACTGTAGAAATTGTGCATAAATGCACAACTTTACACCCATTGATATGGGTGTTTTTTGGGTCAAAATGTGTAAAAGGTGATGTGGATGCTATTATGCAAGACTTTGCATCTACTGATGCAAATGCTCTGATAATGGTGACTCATTAGGATTAAACACCCTATCCACCATAGTTAGACCCAAAACACTATTATGCCATCATAAAAAATAAAGGATTTTCAAAACTTTACCTAAACATCATTCTAGAATCTCATCTATTATTTTTATTCTTTTTACACATGCACTTCTAAATTTTAATTAACATGAAATATGAGCTTAAAGTTAATCAAATTTCAATAAGAGCCTAATTAACTCAGCAAGAATAAACTAAAAGAGAAAAAAAAAAGTGTAGGTAAAAAAAATAAAGACAATAATTTTTTTTTTAGAAAATTCAAAACAATGGGAAATTTATATGCAAAGGATTCTAACCTTTGTCAATTTAACAGGTTTGAAGGCAAAATCCATATTTAGTTTTGCAACAAATATATATAATTTCATATTACATATAAATTAACCTCACTACAAGAGTACATTCTCCACTCTAATGTACTTTGGAGATCATTTACCTTTCTTTTCAAAACACTTCTGCATTCATTGTCTCAAGAATTTCAACAAATACTATAACAACATCTATATCAATTCTAGGCATCTAATCTACGCAAAAGCCAATAGCGACCACAAGAGCTATCATGGTTGCAATTTCTTATTATTTTGCATTATTAAATAGTCATTATCCTTCAAGACAACTGTATTGGAACAACACTGATCTTGGTCTGTAGAAGTACAAATCTGGACAAAGATAAGCTCTTGGAAAAAAATGTTTACTAATTGATCCCAACTGAACCCAAGAAAGGAAGAAAAGAAAAAGATGATAAGAGATTTATTGGCTATCATGACTCAAACTAAAGTGAAAATCAATTTCAACATGCGTTGATCGAGCATGGCAACAGGAGAGGTATATTGCCCCAATTAATGTTACCCTTCATCCATTGCTTTGTTTTCAGTAACAATATTAGATTAGCATTCGCATTCGGTTGTCTCCCTTGTTCCCAATATGAGCCCAAGGAGTGCAGTCCATATTGAATTTGAGTAGCCCATTGGCATCAGTGGTTGTAAATGGAATGCATTTCATTAGTGAAGAGCACTTCCAAAAACTATAATCCAAATGGAACATTGAAAAAGACGTGGCATGTGTTGCCTTTTTTGACATGACATCCATTGATACTGTAAAGTCTACAGACAAAAAGAATTTGAATTCTAATCTTACTTTTTTTTTTTTTTTTTGGTGAAAAAATTCTAATCTTACTTTACATATTTGAGTAATGCCAGTGTAAACATAAAAGAAATTAATGCTGCATTTGTTTCAACTGAAAACGAATTCCGGAATTACTTTTATACCCTTGTGTGTGTTTGGCTCCAACAGAAAATATGGTCAAATGGAAAATTAATTACACGTTGACTGTAAAATCACCCACTTCAGCCGTAAAACCAATGCAACCTTCATTTTACCTTCAAATGAATTCCAAGACTCATAGACAAAGAGAGAGAGAGAGCTCGAGCCCACGCACGCACCAACCAATTACACTCCTCTTACACACGCACCAACCTCAACTCCACACACAGTCCGATGCCAAGCTCCGGCCGCCCAGCCAAGCCAAGGCTAGCTCAGATCGTGCCGCCCCCTCCGCCCAGATCACGTCGCACCATCAAGATTGCACCAAGATCGCACCAGCTCGTTTGCACCAAGATCGCACCCACTCAACCTCACCGCCATGCTCCACCGCTGCATGTCTTCGATCCACCACCGCCATCACCACCCTCGCTATCATCCAAGC
This sequence comes from Notholithocarpus densiflorus, assembly GCA_030021035.2. Taxonomy (NCBI): domain Eukaryota; kingdom Viridiplantae; phylum Streptophyta; class Magnoliopsida; order Fagales; family Fagaceae; genus Notholithocarpus; species Notholithocarpus densiflorus. The sequence continues at coordinate 136,127 of JARYZH020000246.1, read as the reverse complement.
TACCCTCCTCCATGAGCTCGAATCCACATCCAAGCTACCCATCTACCCACATAACCCAATCCCCATTTCGGCAAACCCACACTTACCTTGCCCGATCCACACCCACCCGATCTAGCTGCCACCGTCCTCCGTTGGTACCGATCTCTCTCTTTCCCGATTTGGCCGCCTCCGTCCTCCGTTTGTACCGAGATCGCACTTTCCCGATCTATCTCTCACTCTTTCTTCCTCCTCTCACTGAGATATATTGTGAATAAAATGGTTTTATTTTGATTTTTGGTTGTGTTAAATGTGTATTTTGAAATTTTCTGTTATAAAATTTGTTTGGAAGCTAAGAAAATGGCTGAGAAAATGTGAAGCATTTGTAAGAAAATAGCATTTTTAGAATTTTACCAAACACCGAAAATCGTTTTCCGGACTATTTTCTATTGCAGAACCAAACACTCGGATTTTATTTTCCTTACGGGAATTTATTTTCCCCTGCATTCATTTTACACTCGGAATTTGATTTACATCGAACCAAACGCAGTCTAAGTTATTATATTACAAAAATCCACCAATTTTTAAATAATTATTATTATTATTTTTTTTTTTTTTAACTTCAGTATCATCAAACAAATTAAAGACAAAAGAAGGGAGAAGTGAAAGGGAAAGAGTCATATCACAACATATTATGTGATCAGTTCCTACTCTCTCAAAGTACAGTTATCAAATAACACTGATTTACATCTTTGACTTGCATGTAGTTTTTTTCAAAGAACAGAAAATAACCTCCAAAGACTTTTAAATGCTTTCTCACCAAAGCATTAAATGATTAAATACTAATTAAATATGAACATTCAATGGTGGTAGGGCTGTAACTAGATGAGAGAGGGGAGGGCTGTTACACATAAAAAGAGTGAGAGTCAACATTACCAGCAATAAAAGTAAAGTGATCAGAGGCATATAGCAGCACACATAAAAAGCTTAATGCAAAATATCCATTCAACAAACATGTAATTCTTTTCTAAATCACCAAAATCTCACACACATGCATGGTCACACAATTTGCACAAGTACATAATCAGATTCACAGCAGTGCAAACCCACACATTGACAGGATGCATATTATTTCACAAAGAGAAGAAAAACACAGAAATGAGGGGAGGAACAAATAAGGATCACCACCAGCAGGGAGTCACTCGTGGTCACCCAGATGAAAAACTTAAATGCGATTTGACAAGTGCTAGAATGTCTTGGGAACATTACTAATTCCTTGAGAACACGAACCATCTCTTTTGAAATTACCCATCAGTTATGATTCTTTTGGATATTTACTTGCTCTGCCTCTGCAGCCTTTGCATCCTCAACTTTTTTTTCCGTGATTTTTTGCTTGAAAAGTTTAACAAGTCCTTCAACATCGACATCAACATCAACATAAGTATGATCAATCTTCAAAAGTTGCTCTGCCTCTGCAGCCTTTGCATTCTTAAGTTTTTCCTGCTCGAGAAATTTCACAAATCCTTCAACATCAACATCTGTATTATCATCACTCTTCAGAAGTTCCTTCAACTCCGCAGCCTTTGCTTTCTGAAGTGTTTTTTGCTCGAGAAATTGGACAAGTCCTCCGAGAACAACATCAGTACCACCACTCTTTAAAAGTTCCTCTGCAATTTCAGCTGGGGTAACCTCTACATTCTCCAACAATCCTTCAATCTGTCTATAGAGTTGGTGGTCAGCTTCGATATTAAGATAATTAGAAGCCAAAAGCTTGAACCCATCCATGGTGCAATATGACATGTGCACGTGCACATCCATGCGGCCTGGGCGCAACAAAGCAGGATCAAGCCGGTCCTTATGATTGGTGGTGAACACAATAATTCGTTCATCTCCACAGCTCGACCATAATCCATCCATTATGTTCAATAAACCCGATTGTGTGAACTGAAAAAATAACTAAATACTATTAAATGAAATAATTAGATAATGTCATTTGTATCAGCTAGGATGATAATTGTAATGGTTAACATAGTGCATAGCATATGTACTCATTAAAAGTTATAATCAATACACAAAACTCTAACTTCCAGAGGTTTAAGAGATATGATTGGTATGCAATTTTTATTCCCATTTCTATTCTATTTTTCTGTTAAAATATACTACTAATTTGATTCTCAGACTCAAACCCAACAATAGATGCATCCAATAGTAGGAAAAATTTTCTACCAGGATAAAAACTAATTAGACTCATTGAACTAAATATCTCGTTAATATTATAGCCAAGTCTAACATAAAGACGCTCACACACTTAGAATCATTATAACAATTTTTTGTATTGAAAAAATAGTTTATATTGAAACTCATTGTACTCATTTATAGTCCATTTCAATCTAATAAACATCAAATGTAAGACTAAATATACATCCAACTAAATCCATTCACAGAAAAACTATCTGAAGTGTATAATAGTTGACTATATATATATAGGAGTAATTGCAACTAAATTTTGTGAGGATAAAGAATGCTAACCGTGTAAACCTTCTTCTCTTTATCATAGAACCTTGTACAACAATCTACATCCTCGATGACCAGTATTGAGCGATCAGTTGTTGAAAGCAATATACTTCTCAAGTCTTCATTTGAAAGCGCAGCGGTAAGGTTCAAATCATAGATATTAAACTTGAGGTAATTAGCCATGGCAGCAATCAAGCTTGATTTACCAGTACCCGGTGGGCCATAAAGCAAATACCCTCGCTTCCATGACTTGCCAACTTTCTTATATAAATCCTTCCCTCCAAGAAACCTGTCCAAATCATCCTTGAGCATCTCCTTCTGCTTTGGGTTCATTGCCAACTTCTCAAACGTAGCTGAATGTTCAAGATTAACATAACTCCAATTTACATTACGATCACGATCTTGTTCAGGATAAACCAGACGATCACGATTTTTTTCTTTACAGGTATAAATCTTTACCACCTTTTCTTCTTTTTGAATTCTCTCATAACGGTCTATTATATCATCTAAATAAGAGTCTAGCACAGCCATTTCGTATCCCTTGTCAAAGGAAAGCTCAAAAAATTTCTTAGTAGGACTGTAATGAAACTGTTCTTTTTCTGTACGTAACTTCCATTTGAGTTTAATTTCTCTAAAGTAGTCAATAACCTCTACATCCTTTATGATATCAATGGTTGATTCCGTTTGCCTATCTTCTTTGCTTACCTTGAAGCGTTTTGGTTTTGTTGAATCAGAAATCAGGGTATGTAGGTGGGCTTTGGCAGCTTCATAGATTTGGTTGCTTTTGAGTTCACCTTTCTCTTCAATGACGACAGTGATGTGAGGCGTACAGAATCTAGCGAGCCAAATTTTAAAGGTGGAGACGAGATAATTGCTGACTGCAGAAGGTATGCGTTCTTTTACAAAGGGACTTAGTACAATCACAACAGCGGCAGTGAAAAATGGTGCCAATGATTTAAGTATCTCCATGAAACTAAACATGGTTTGAGGGTATGGGTGTCCACCAATCACCTCTTCCAAAATCCTGTAAAAATGAGAAGAGTGTGGTCAATGATACAACTTTTTTATGGCTGGAGGGCTGCAATATAGGAGTTTGGACACCAAGTATTTCTTGGTTTTGTTTATGCAATCTGGTTAAAATTATGAAAGTTTTGAGTCACTTCACGAAGAGGACATCCGCCATAAATTTGTTGGGATAAATCACCATCTATATATGTAAATAAAATTTAAATATAACCTGAAGCAAAAAGATAAATAAATAATCACGCACGAGCAGCAAGAAAATTAATAACACGAGATTGAAAACCCTCTAATTAATATATAGGGAACAATTTACTATAATAGAATAGAGAATACAATGCTCAAGTTTATGCCCAAAACTTAAGTTCACAATAAATTTGAAAAATACAATAATACCTCTAGAAACCCAGTGAAACCAAGATCACAACAAGATCTTCACTCTGAACAAAGCTATGTTTTTTTTTTTTTAGATCTTCACACAGCTTAATTTCACTCTCTGCACGTTTCTCTCTATTACCCATTTTTATAAACCCAGCTGCGTCACTATTCCTGAGATTTTCTCACAATGCTAAGGCAATTGATGAGAAACTTCGCGGGGTTGAATAAGATTCAAATGTGTGGCTGAGAGCAAAAAATCTGGTAAGAGAATAATTAGTAGTTAAGTAACAGTGACACAGGGGCGGCTCTACGTAAAGTACAGGTAGTCACAGGACCACCTGACTTGGAAAAAAAATTATTATGTATAAATTTTAAAAATTTATGATTTTTTTATTCTTAAAAAAATTTTGTGACCACCCTAAATTTTTTGTAGGCTCAACATAATTAAATTTTGAACAAAATTTAGCAACAAGTTTGGTTGTAAACTAAGGTTACAACTCTATTCAATATTTTTTTATTGAATGTGAATTTTAACAAATTCACAATTTAATTACATTTTCTTCTTAAATCTTGCATACTTGCAAAATTTCAAGAAAATAGAAGATCAATAGTTATGTCGTCAATTAAATATTTAAATTTCAAGTTTTTGCAATCTAAAATTATACATAAAAAATAATTTTATGAATCGAATAGTAAATAATATCCGATTGGCATGAAATTTTGACGTATTTTAAGAACATATAAAACATGCAATTCATCAATTAAATTTTCAAAATATGTAATAATGTTAATTCAAGTGACTACAACATTAATAATAAGACTATCATATAACGATTTCAAAATAATAAAAATTATCAAAAAGAAATGGTAAGATTTTACATATTTGCGTGTGTATATTTTTTTTCTAAGTTCTCTTTTTATTAGATTTTGTATAATTTAAGTTTTTTAATGATCACCTTTCAAAAAAATTTCTGGAGCAGCCAATGCATTGACATGTAATTAATAGTTAAGAAAATGAGATATAATTACTGTTTATAGTTGGTGATTAACAAAGAAATGAGAATTGGTGTCGGGTGACCACAAAGTTGACTCTTTTTTAGGATGAGTGTGAAAACTGGGAAGTTTAAAGGAAATAACAGAGAAACTTCATGTAGTTTTGAGTCACATTCAAATGAAATGCAAGGCCAAGAGCAAAGGTTACAAAGAAGCCACCCCAAATACAACTTTTTTTTCTCACCTAAAAAGTCTGACCACCTTCCTTCTTTCTCTCTCCCAACAAGCCTTTCTTCTCTTCTTTGCCTCTCTCTTCTTCTCCATCACCACCGCCACCAGAGCATCATAGGCACCGAAATCAAAGCTTGCTGGAGAAGAAGGGTAAAACAAGACAATGGATTAGGAAATTAAAAAGATCTTTTTAACATAAATAATACCCACTGCCAATGTTACCACAAAATCAGTCATCTGATTATTTGTGCATCAGGCTCATTGATATGAGCACAAATCCAGTCTGGGCTGGACTAGTTAGCAAGGAAGACGACCGGTACAGAGTACAGACACGTTGGTGCTTTGTGTCGGCTTAAATACCGGCCGTTCCGGGGGGAATATATACCGGGTTTCGGCCGGAAATTAGATACCGGGCCGGAACAAAAAGCTATCGATCTTAACGCAGGCAGTAACCCAGAAACGCTGTCGATTAACATTCAACGTTCTCCTCTTCACACCGATCTGGGGAATCTTCATCTTGGCCTCACAGTGGTCTGGCGGTGACCGGCGTTCATTGTGGCAGCAAAACATGGTTGAATGCCTGATCTGAGAGAGATCAGATCTGAAAATGTGTGTTGACTGAAGGAAAGAGAAATAGTATCTCACGTTAGAGAGAAATCTGAAAATAGGGGGTGGAAAACTGGGAGCAGAAATAAACATATTAGACAAATGAGTAAATGAAAGAGTGAGGTCGATAGTAACTTTAGATAAAAACTATTTTATAAAAATGTTATAAAATAATTTATAACTATAAAATATGAATTTTGTTAATGTATGTCTTAATGGCATACAATAATTAAATATTTTTAGAAAATTTATTTTTGAAAATTGAAAAAATATTAACAGATTTTTCAATTCTTAAGAAAATATTTCCAAAAATAGATGGTTTAGGGTCTATTTAGTAGAGAAGTTTGAGTAATGTTATTTGTAATTTTTTGAAATAAGTGTGAGTAAAAAAGTGTGTAATGTTGTTTAAAAACTGAAAACAATAGTTTAAACTTGTTTACCAAACAAACCCTTAAGGGCACATATTAACCGGACACCAATAATATTAGTCTAGACAAATACTCAACAGTGAGTTACGTGAGAGTTGAGACGATAAAGAGAAGCACAGAAGTTTAGGGTCCGTTTGGTACATGTGTTTAAAAACTGAAAATTGTTGTTTGAAAATATTTGTGAAAATACGTGTGAGTAAAAAAGTGTATTGAAATATGTGTAATGTTGTTTAAAAACTGAAAATTGTTGTTTAAAAATATAAACCAAACACCCCCTTAAATTGCGTTGGCAGACCAAATTTACCTAACACCACAATTTTAGCAAACTTTTAGGAGAAAATCACCGTCAATAAGTTACTCATATTTAGTTACGGTAGCACATTTTTTGAATTCAAAATTGACAAACTTAAGTTTCAGCTAGCATGCTAAAGTCTATTTAGAAACAATTTATTTTATTGAAATTAAAAATTTTTTGTTGAAATTACTGTAGATAAAGGTAAAACTTAGCTGAAATAGTACAGTGAAACTCATGAATAGTACCAAAAAATACAGTGGGGTCCATAAATAGTAAAATAATTTAGTTTTTTCATTCGCATCCAAACACACACTTGTTGCAAGCATTTTCCAACAATTTGGGGAACATCTAGCGGAGCTTTTTGTTTCAGAGTGTAAAGAAACATGCTTAATTTACTTAGTACCAACTTTTTGGGTCACCCATGAGTAATTTGTGACAAATTTATGTGCAAAGTGGGCAGGTCAAGCTTATTTTGAACCATTCACCTTGGATTTCACATGATTCTTTCCACTTATGTAAACTTATTTTTTGGCCTTCCAACCCTTGTTTAACTAAAATGAATTGTCGTTAGAACTTAGAAAGCTTATGATGCCCATTTTCTAGCTCCACATATCATATCACCCCATTTGACCCATGAAAGTTTTTCAAAATTTTCCAATATTTAACATTTTTTTTAAAAATATTTTGTAACTACATCCAAGCTAACCTCATTAAGAATCAAAATTGCTACCCAATATTAAATTATTGGAAACACATAATAGAGAAAAAATGAAGTATACATTTTTATTATTGACCGCCATTCGCCAATACAAACATGTAAACTTATGTTTAGAAGACAAATATTTATCTTATTATTATTAGAGAAAAATGATCGTTACTTTGGAAGAATATGCAACTCTACAACAAGAGATTAATTTGTATGTGTTAATGTGTGTGTTTGTGATTTCTTCAATTTAAGATGAAGTATGCACTTCTTAAATTTATCTTTTTATTATCAAGAAGCATATCAAATATAGTATCAATTAATTAATTTTTTAAAATGAAAAAAAAAATATTTAAGTAATTAGAAATAAATATTTTCGATAATTTTATAATATTTAAATACTTAATTTCTCAAGTTAACTATTTTAGTAAATCGTAATTGCAAACCTTATTTCACTATTCATCGACAATGTGTAGAAAAATAAATAAGTTTATGTTTTTAAAATCCGCCAGTAATAATACTAAAATATATCATAAATAAATGTATAAACACATGTATATACAAAAAGTTTAACCCAAGGTAATATAAAGCGATTATATTATAGTACTCTAAAACATTGTTAGACACAATCACATGAGAGGAAAAAGAAAAATCGTCCTCCTTATATTAACAAGATTGTTATTCAACATAAAAAATGATAATTATTGTAGTTAACTTACTTTGAGACATTGACATTTTTTAAGAAATTAAAAGAACTTAAATTAAGGACGTGTGCTAAAATCAAGAGATTTTTCAAAGTTTTTTCTTATCCCGTTCTGATCTTATTAGGATTTGCTTAATTACATAACATATATTATGGTTATTACTTATTACTGTATTATATATATTGTTGTAATAACCTAAAGTCATACTATGTAATTAAACAAAGTATTGATAGGCCGGGTAAATGCAATTTTCCAAGTGTTAAATATTTATAAATACACTTAAAAAAAATATTTATAAGTACACTAAGGGCACGTTTGGTACATTAAATGCGGATTACAACAGGAATTGTAATCTTTATTACTAAAAATAAAATGTGATGTAATAGAATAACTAAACCTATTCATAAGTTTGGTTGTAAGTTGTAACATTAGAATAAAACTTAAGATTTATTTTAGGAAATATCTTACTCATACAATTATATTTTCTTAAAAATAATATTTCATAAATTTGAGAGAGAGATGAGTTATTTTTTATGATTTTTATTTTTATAATTGTTACATATATATGGAAATTTTGTTTATTTGAAAATACATTAATTTTAGAAATTATTGCACCCACTAAAGAATAGCTATTAAAACCTATTAAAGAAGAATAGTTATTCCTCATTTTGAAGAATAGCTATTCATAAAGAATGACTATTCCTTGTAATAAAAACATTACCAAACTAAAGAATGATTAAACCATAGGAATAACTATTACATTACAATGTTTATTACAGTCTACCAAACATGCCCTAATTCTTTATGTTAAATAATTTTTTATGATTATTTTTCTAAGATTTATATAAAAAACTTTATTTGGATTATTATATATTCTTACTCAAATTGAATTGTCTAAACAACAATTGGAATAAAGTGCCGTAAAAGATAAAAGAAAACTTAATAGCATGTGCACTCAAAAATTATAAAAAGAAAAAAGAAAAAGAAAATTATACTCTTAAATTAGTGAAAATGATTAAGTATTTGTCAATCACTCATGCAATAAGTTCCTATTCTCAACTACATTAACCATAATGAACTAATAATTTGTATTTTATCTTTTTAATTACAAGTAATATAATTGAAGTTATTTCCCAAAGAGTAAAATTGTTAAATTTCTACAAAATGTTTCAAAATGCACCATGCATTACGTGGACATCGATTAGTTAGGTTTTTCTTTTTTTATTTATTTTTAAGGCATCTAAGAAAAGATTTATGCTCAATCATATTACCCTATAATCTCGAATGAAAATTTCAACTTTTCAAGGATACAAATACTCCTAAAAAATTTTAGGAAGATATTTTTTCAATAAAATGAAGTGCCAATGCTCTTCTTTGATAGATTTTCTATCACTTACAGAATTATATATTTCAATAACTCAATGGTGCAATGCTCTTCTTTGTCAATTTTAAGAAAAAAACCATAATTTTTTTTTTTTTTTTTTAATTTTACACTTTGGCCTTTGCATTTTCAAGTTTTTTTATCCTCAAGAAATTGCTATAATTTAAAAGCAAAAATTTCAGGCCACATTTATTTCTCTTGCCTTGTCTTGTATTGTATCCCTGTCCAGTTAAAATTACGGAGTTGGTGTAGGCTTGGGCTGAATTGTTTTCACTTTTAGGTCCATTGTATGATTGGGTTGCAGCTTGGAATTTTATAATCCTTTTTTTTTAAATAATTAAAATATAGTAATGTAAATTTCATTTGTTAGTTAATTAATTAATTAATCTATATATAGGCTCGTGGTGGCAATTTAGTCACCTACAACTCTAATAAAATTACTACTTCTATGCTGCACACTTTTTCTTTTATATGTACGATGCATAACTAAGTTTAACTGTTAATATGAAACACTATAGTATTTAAAAAAAAAAAAAAACATAGGATATTGCATTAGTTAATATATATGTTATAATAATAGGTGTGTGTGGAAGGTTAATCACTGATAATGTGATAGTTGCTTTTGAGACTATGCATCATATTAGTCAGAAAAAGGGAGGAAAGATTGGGGAAATGGGGCTCAAACTTGATATGAGCAAGGCCTATGATAAGGTGGAATGGACTTGCCTGGACAAAATTATGGAAAAATTGGGTTTTGTGGAGCATTGGAGAAGGTTAATCATGTGGTGTGTGACTACTGTTTCTTATGCCATTAATATTAATGGGCGTCCTAGAGGACATATTATTTCTACTAGGGGTATCGGGCAAGGTGACCCCCTATCACCTTATCTTTTTTTGTTGTGTGTAAAAGGTCTTTTAGCTTTAATTAAATCATCTGTGGATAGTGGCTTTTTGGAGGGTATTGTTGTTTGTTGTGGTGGCCCAAAGCTTTCTCACCTATTTTTTGCAGATGACAGTCTGATCTCTTGTAAGGCTACTCTAGCTAATTGTGAGTCCTTGCAAAGAATTTTAGAAGTTTATGAGTGTAGACACTCGATTTTGCACCCATGATTTAATCAAGGAGAATGACTTGAATGGCCATTCATGTACCCAAAAAATCATAATTGCATTACATGCATCAATTTGTTCTTGCATTACATACATCAATTTGTTCTTGCATTACATGCATTAATTCATTCATTGCATATCATGAAAATGATCTTGAGGTGCTAACGGTCACAACGATGTGTCCGGTTTCCAAATTGGACCATCGGATCGAAAGATATCGCACGATTAAGTTTACATAATCTGCATGCATTGTGTGGGGTGAAGCCAATCACGTGTGATTAATTGCGATTAATTTTGATTGGTTAAGGATTAAAATTAATTAAATGAATTTATGTGATTAGTGGAGTATTTTTCTTAAAGTGAGATTTGTTGCATAGGATTAAAACAAATAAGCTGATAATATTTAAAGACGGTGGATAATTAGGCTTTTGGGATAATTATATTCAAAATAATTATTTTAAAAGTCATAATTATCACTTTGGAATGAGATTTATGATGAAAATAACTCTGAAATTAGTCCAAATACAGTCTTAGAGTTGGAAAACACCTCAAAAACGTGCTAATCAAGTAACAGATTTCAGATTCACGTTCTGAGGCACTTTTGGCATAGTAGAACTCAAAATTCGGACTAGTCTATTTCTGTTAAAGTTGTAGAGAATCGAATTTCACTTCAGCTGTCAAAATTTCAGCTTAATCCTAATTTTGAACAAAGAGATATGATCAAAATACGAAACTAGTTCTAATCTAAAAAATCAGCTTACTCTTATCCAAATCTCTTTTTTTAAGGATTTTCCCCATACGTTTTTTGCTTAGTTTTTTTCAGCATCCAACCTCTATAGAGGAGGCATCTCATAATTCAGCACACTTTTCACCCTCTAGAGAAAACACTTTTTTTCTACGCTTTGAGAGGCATACATTTTGAGGCTCTCAAATTGCTGATGCTTGCTGATCCTCTTTGAGATTTGCTAATTAAATTAGGGTTTTTAAGTTTCAAAGATAACTGAATAAGTTTCTTTGAACTCTAAAACATCCTTTCAAGAACAAGGAGTGCTCATGCAAGAGGTTGTTTTCAATCACCTTATTCTCTTTTATGTTTCATGTTTACGATGATGCATGTTTTCCTTTATCCATAACATGAGTTGTTAATCATTGTCTTGTTAAAGCATGATCTTGATTTTGTTTATGTAATTGTTATGATCTCTTTTCTTAATTCCAATAATCTGCATGTAAACAATTCTTTTTCTCAAATAAAAATAGATCTGCATCTTTCTTAGATGTAGATCTGAATTTTTCTCAAATAAAAACGGATCTGCATCTTTATTAGATGTAGATCTGAATTTTTCTTAATCAAAAACAGATCTGCATCTTTATTAGTTGTAGATCTGAATTTTTCTTAATTAAAAACAGATCTGCATCTTTCTTAGATCTAGATCTGAATTTTTCTTAATTAAAAACAGATCTGCATCTCTCTTAGATGTAGATCTGAATTTTCATTCAAATAAAAACGAATCTGCATCTTTATTAGATGCAAATCTGAATTTTTCTCAAATTAAAAACTAATTTGTATCTTTCGTAGATACAGTTCTGATTTTTCTTTAACATATGTAGATTTTGAAACAAAGGAAACGAACATGCATTGTTGTGTTTGTTGTTTGTTTTATTTAGTCCATGTTGCATAAATTTATCTTATGAATGAAATTCTCTTCTCAAAAAAAATCATTTTCATATTATTTAAACATATAAAAACAGATCTGGTTTTTTCCGTAATCAAAAAACCATTTTTTTTATCATCACAAAACAGATCTGACCTTTTACAAAGTTAAAACCATTTTTTTTAGATTCTCAAAAACAGATCTGATTCTTTTACAAACCAAAAACCGATTTTTTCTAGTTCTCAAAAACAAATCTGAATTTTTATCTCCAAAATTTTTTTTTTTTCCTACATATTAAAAACAGATCTGGTTTTTTAAACCAAAATCATTTTTTATTATCACTAAAACATATCTGAATTTTTTTAAACAAAGAAGAGGATTCATTCATAAATAAATCTATGTGATTTAAGTTTTGTTTATCATATGCAACATATCATTCATAGCATGCATAAAGGGTACATTGGTCACAAGAGTCTAGAAGATCAAATTCTGTCTGGGCGGAATGGGTGCCTAACACCTTCCCATTCTGTAACCTAGCCTCTGGATTTAGGTCTTTGGTTAAGTAGATCTAGCCTTGTCTTTATTTTATTTTGGGTAGAATGTAACTAGGACAACAAGCCATGTAAATATTTGGTAGTTTGTAACTAGGACCCAAAGCCATGTAATTTTTCAAATATGTAATTTTTTATTCGATCAATGAAGAGAACAATTCAGTTATGTATTTATTTTTTCTTATTTTTTTGTATAAAAAAAAATAAGTGGCGACTTCACACCACTTACCCAAAAAGAGAGGTGCCCTAGAAAAGTACCCAAATCTCTTTTTTGAGAGGCACCCCAATTTTGGCGGTGTCTCACAATGAGAAAGCTTCTAGTCAACAATTAAACAGAGCCAAAACGTCATTATTTTTAGTAGCAACACATCGAATGAAGTCCAAGAGGAGATAAAGCAAAGGTTTGGTGCCCAAGTTATTAAATAGCATGAGAAGTATCTTGGCCTACCGTCTATTGTGGGTAGAAACAAAAGGAGTACTTTTAATGCCACTAAGGATAAGGTGGGTAAGAAGTTGGAAGGTTGGAAGGAGAAAATTCTGTCTAAGGCAGGGAAGGAGATTCTTATAAAGGCAGTAGCTCAAGCTATCCCTACATACACCATGAGTTGTTTCAAATTACCGGATGCCCTTTGTGAGGATCTGACGAGTATGATCCGCAACTTTTGGTGGGGACAAAGGAAAGATGAAAAGAAGACAGCTTGGCTTAGTTGGGAGAAGATGTGTGAACCGAAGGCTAATGGAGGTATGGGTTTTAAAAAGTTACAACAATTTAATTTGGCTCTTCTTGCTAAACAAGGATGGAGACTTCAAAGTGGTCAAAACTCTCTAATGTAAAAGGTCTTAAAGGCAAAGTATTTCCCACGTTGTGATTTTGTTGAAGCTAAAATTGGTAGTAGTCCTTCTTACACTTGACGGAGTATTATGGCTGCGCAACATGTGGTGAAGGAGGGTTTAAGGTGGAGGGTAGGGAATGGAAAACGAATCCGGGTATGGAAGGATAAATGGTTGCCATTATCTTCCACGTATAAGGTGGTGTCTCCTAATATTTTTCTGCATGCGGATACTCGGGTTAGTGAGCTAATTGATTCAGCAAGCGCCAGTTGGAAATCCTCTGTCATTGATGCTTTGTTCTTGTCTCATGAAGCTGAAACAATAAAGAGCATTCCTTTAAGTTCTAGGCTGCCTGAGGACAAACTGATCTGGGCAATGTCTTCTAATGGTCAATTCAGTGTGCGTAGTGCCTATTCTTTGGCTGTGTCTCTCTCCCAAGCTGCAAATAGGGGTGCTAGTTCGGACACAGGTCTGGTTAGGAGATTTTGGAAGCAAGTTTGGAGCTTACCCGTTCCCCATAGGACACGCCACTTTGTATGGAGAGCTTGCCGTGAGGCTCTTCCTACAAAGGTCAATCTTGCTCGAAGAAAAGTGGTGTTGGATAACACCTGTGAAGCGTGTGGATTGATGGCTGAGTCTACAGGTCATGTGCTATGGGATTGTGCTAAGGCACAGGAGGCGTGGTCATGCTCGAAGCTGGTGGGTTTGTTTGATCAGTTCGAGTGTTTTTCTTTCATGGACTTGATGTGGAAGATGGTAATCATTGATCAGGTTGAGGAGGAGAAGGTTGCTAGGATGGTCACCATAGCTTGGGCTCTGTGGTTTAATCGAAATGAAATCAGACTCAGGGGTGTAAGGAAGGCTGGCAAGGATGTGGTGAGGTGGGCGGCACAATACCTGGAAGAGTACTGGTCAGCGATTGAGAGGGAGCAGCCTGCACTGGTGGTGATTGAGAGGGTTGTGTCTTGGCTACCTCCTTGGGCAAATTGGTTTAAGATCAACGTCGATGGGGCTGTGTTTGCATCTCAGAAGGTAGCGGGTTTGGGTGTTATAATTGGGGATGACAGAGGAAGAGTGGAGGCAGCGATGAGTAAGAAGGTTTTGGTTCCATTGGGTGCGTTGGAGGCAGAGGCCAAAGCGTTTGAAGCTGGATTGCTCCTTGCAAGAGACATTGGTATTCAAGAAGTTATATTGGAGGGTGACTCATTGGTTATTTACAATGCTCTTTGTGAAGCTTCCTTACGTCCTTCATCAGTAGCTTCGGTTGTGTTGGGGATGCTGGATTTGTGCAAGGAGTTTAGGCGGATTGAATTTTCTCATGTCAAAAGAAAGGACAATAGACCAGCCCATTTATTAGCTAAATATGCGGTAGGCATAGATGATTTTCTTGTATGGATGGAAGAGAATCCTTGCTTTCTTGAGCAAGCTCTTTCACATGATGTTCCTTCTTGATTTTTTCTGAATAAAGTTTTAAGTTTCCTATCAAAAAATATATATATATATATATATTTTGGTGAACAATTAAGATCAAATAAATGTGATATAAAACTAGTGGTAGAGCTAAGATTTTTTTACTTTAGAGGAAAATTTTAGTAACATATATATATATTTCTTCAGACACTTGTGGATATGCGTAGATTATGCACAAATACAATGCACACAATAATCATATATATATATATATATATATATTTCAGACTAATATGTACAATTATTAATGCCACTCGTCTGAATATTAAGTGGGTTTTAAAAAATATTTGAATAAGATGCGGTATAACTTTCCATTGTAAAACTTTTATTTATAATTCTCATATAATGCTCATATAAGTACAACTTATATTGATTCTTGTTAAATTCATAAAATGATCAAAGTATAACAAATTTCAAATTAACCACTCTGATTAACAAGTTATTTAGAGCTTGTTTGGAAAGCATGAAAACTGAGTGATATCACTCAGTTTTCATGATCTATCATTCAAAACAAGTGGATCCCACAAATGACAAAGTGTTTGGCTTGGTTTTGGTCCTTGGATGATTGTTTCCATCACTCAAAAACTCAAAATTTTGAGTTTGGATGATGGAAATTGAAAACACAATTTTGGTGTTTTCAGATGTTTGAGTTATGAGTTTAATGGCAACTCGGTAATAAAATACAATTAGTGGGACCCACGGTCAGACCACATGTGCTCCACCACACTTTTTCTCTTTTTCTTGTTCACTTTTTATCTCCCAACGTACTAAGAGCATTCCCATCAAAAGTTCTAAAAAATTTAGCATTTAGCATCTCAAAAACCAATTTTATAACATTTAACACATCATTTTACAATACAACCTATATCAAAACTTCTATTTTTTTTACCACTTCATTTAAATATTATTTCTTTATTATTTTTCAATAATTTATTATTTTTCCTCTCTCTCCCTGTCTCTCTCTTTCTCAACCCGACTATTCTCAGCACCGCCGGCACCACACTACCAACAATCACCACAAAACCCACCACCCAACCACCCACCAAAAACCCACCACCCATACCACAACAACCACACACACCACAGGAAAAAAAAAAAAAAAAAAAAAAAAAAAAACCCTACACTATCGCCGCCACCAGCAGACCCATCACGCTGACCCAAAACCCACAGGACACAGACACCACTTCCCTCCTCCTCGTCATCTTCTTCCATGGCGCAGCTTGACATCCTCCTTCACACTGTAAATCAAATCAAGACCCAAAATCCCAAAACCATATCAAGAGCCAAAGAAAAAGAAGAACCACAGCCATCAGACCCACACAGAAAAAGATGAACCACTGCCATCGGACCCAAGAAGAACCACAAAAAAAAAAAAAAAAAAAAAAGAAGAAGAAGAAACCTCCATCGCCGCCATTGAACCACAGCCATTGGACCCACAATCCATGACCACAATCACCAAACCACAGCCATTGGCAGCCCACAATCGTCGGAGCACACTCATCGGCGGAGCACACTCATCGGCGAAGCACAAAGAGAGAAGAGAGAAGAAAGAAGTGAGAGAGGAAAGAGAAAGATAGAAGAGAGAGAGCCGTTGAGGTGAATAAAAAAGAAATTTTCTTTTACAATCCAGCTACAGTGCGGTCTCAAATATGAGATTGTACTGTAGCTGAATCTTAAAAATTTTAAGATTTAGTAGCTTTAATGTAGAGGTGTTTTTAGCATTTGAGAGCTTTAATGTGAATGCTCTAAAGTGATGTCTGATGCTTTCTTCTTCTTTTTTCTTTTACTTCTTTCTTTTTCTTTCCTTTTTTCTCTTCTGTTTCTTTTCTTCTTCACGCGGTGATGGTAGAGACGGCTGAGTTTGTGGGTTTTATGGGGTAATTTGTTGTGTTTTTTTTTTTTTTCTTTCTCAGATTCTTCTTATTCTTTGTTTCTTTCTCATTTTATTTTTATATATAAGAATTTGTTATGGTGTTGAAGATTTTGGTGGTGTGAATGGATCTTGAATGGGTTTGATTTTTTGTGATTTGTACGATGGTAGGTTTGTGGGTTGTCAATGGTGGTGGAGGTGGGGTTAGCTGGGAATCACACCATATAATTCTTGAGGAGTGAGAGGCCGAAAATGAAAGGAGAAAAGGTTTCAATGTTACCGTTTTGATCTGCACAGTGTTACTGTTCTGATCTGCACAGAATGTGGGCTCCATCATTTTGTCCAAATTTTGAGTTAGGCACTGAGACATGCACCCAAGATTTGGAACCAAACAAAAATTGGATAGAGTTAAAGAAAAACTAGAGATAAAGATATGAGATATGGAAACTGAGTTTGAGTGATGAGAAATGAGATATGAGAACTAAGTAGAGTTAGGAGCAAACCAAATAGACCCTTAGTGTGCCAGCTATGCACTTTGTGTAACACATATGCAATTTTCATTATTGAGATGATAGTGTGTGTGTGTGTCTATATATATATATATATATATATATTTGAGGAGATATGAAGATGATTCTATGTATTTTCTCATGCCAAAGGACAAAAAAAATTTCAATGTATTTTCTCAAGCAAAAAGGAAAAAAAAAAAAAATCTTAAATTTGGAGGAGGGGTTCTTGTTGGCCTGATTTTGGAGTCCATGGGGTAATTAGTCTAAGTCATAGACTAAACACTACTTTTAGAAAGTCATTTTGAAAATGTAATTTTAATGGAGAAAAAGTTTTTGGAAATGAGATTTTCAAAAAGTTGCTACTTCATTCATGTCTTTTTGGTTTTATCAAAAACATATTTTAAAAGGAGCTTTTAGATGAAAACATTTTTCTTTAACAGGCAGGTGGTCACTGACTTCATTGTGGACTTCAGTTATATGGAAGGCTAGGGGGTAGAAGAGCATCCTCAATGGAGTATCCACATGGACGGATCGTACAACAGGTAGGCTGGAGGAGTAGGTATAGTACTCCACTCTTTAGAAGGGGACGAGATTGAATGCATGGTTCGTCTCGACTTCTCTATGACCAACAATGAGGCAGAGTACGAAGCTCTAGTGGCAGGACTGGATCTCACCAAAGTGCAGGGGCCACAAGTGTGGTTGTTTATTGCAACTCTTAGGTGGTCACAAGTCAGGTGAACGTTGATTACGAGTGCAAAGGTGAAAGGATGAAGAAGTACTTGGAACAAGTAAGGAAACGGGTGGACGACCTTCAAGCCAAGTTTGTTCAAATCCCAAGGGAAGAGAACGAGCATGCCGACCGTCTTGCTAAGGCCACATCAGCGGAACACATGCTCATCCCCAGTAAGGTACTTTCTTTTGTCCAGCTTTCACCTTTAATAGATGGCGTCGATGTGCAGGAGATAGGTTCCGAAATCAACTGGATCGCACCAATAGTCTCCTACATGAAAAAGGGCACGTTACCTGACGGTAAGAAGACCGCGAGGAAGCTGAAGGTTTAGGTGACACGATTCGTCTTGATAAAGGATGTCTTGTACAAAAGAGGCTTTTCCTGACCGTACCTAAGATGCCTAAGGCCCGAGGAAGCCGATTATGTCATAAGGGAAGTTCATGAAGGGATCTGCGGGAACCATTCGGGGTCACGATCACTAGTACACAAGTTGATTCAGGCAGGATAATATTGGCTTACCATGCAGAAGGATGCCCAAGCCTATGTCAAAGCTTGCGACAAGTGTCAAAGGTTTAGTAACATTATCAGACAGCCAATAGAAGAGCTCACTCTGATGACGGCCCCGTGGCCCTTTGTTCAATGGGGGTTGGACATCATGGGCCCATTCCCAATAGCGATAAAACAACTAAAGTTCCTAGTGGTCGGCATAGATTACTTTACCAAATGGGTGGAAGCTGAAGCCCTAGCCACCATCACGGAGAAAAATGTACAAAGCTTCGTCTGGACAAACATCATTTGTAGATATGGGATCCCTAGAGTCTTGGTCTCAGATAACAGAAAGCAGTTCGACAATGACTTGTTCAGGGATTTTTGCTCACAGTTGGGCATCAAGAATCACTACTCCTCACCCGCCCACCCTTAGGCCAACGAACAAGTTGGGGTCATGAACCGATCCTTACTCAAAATCATTAAGACTCGACTCGAGGGGGCAAAAGGTATATGGCCAGAAGAGTTGCCAAGCGTACTATGGGCATACCGGACAACGGCCAGAACACCTACAAAAGAGACATCGTTTTGACTAGCATACGGGAGCGAAGCCGTTATCCCAACTGAGGTCGGACTCACAAGCTATAGAGTGGAGAATCATGATGAGAGTAGAAACGACGAAGCCATGTGCTTACAGCTTGACCTAGTAGATGAAGCCAGGGCAACAGCTGAACAAAGGTTAGCACGATACTAGAACCTCATGGCTAAGCACTACAACACCAAAGTTAGACAAAGAGAATTCCAAGTTGGAGACCTCGTCCTGAGGAAGGTGACAGGCACCACAAGAGATCCTTCCAAGGGAAAGCTAGGACCTAATTGGGAAGGACCCTACAGAATCACTTCGTGGCAAAGGAAAGGCACCTATCATCTGGAGACACTTGACGGACAGAAGTTGCATCATCCGTGGAACACCGAGCACCTAAAGAAATACTACCAGTAGACGGTAGCATGCAGACCACTCCTCATTTCCAGTTTATTTCATTCTAGTTGTTTTTATTATCTACAGTACTTCTTAGCCCAAAAGGCAGCTTTTTTTTTTCTCAAGAATAATTTTACTTATGCACGTGTTTATCATAATAAGAGGAGTTATTCAGAAATATCATACGCATATATACATTTCTACAAAACCATGTCTACGACCAAATCCTTAGGTGAACGGATGTGCCATAAGGACGCATTAAAATTTATACAAGTCCATGAATGGACGGGTTCATCCAACGGATGCCTTGCAACTTGTTAAAGTCCATTAGTGGACGGGTTCATCTAAAGGGATGTCTTGAAATTACTAAGTCCCTAAGTGGACGGGTTCATCCTAAAGGGATGCCTTGAAATTACTAAGTCCTTAAGTGGACGGGTTCATCCTAAAAGGATGCCCTGAAATTACTAAGTCCCTAAGTAGACGGGTTCATCCTAAAGGATGCCTTGAAATAATCAGGTCCTTAGGTAGATGGACTCATCCCAAGGATACCTTAAAATTACTAAATCCAAGTGGACGGGCACATCCAAGTGGACGGGTTCATCCCGAGGATAACTTAAAAATCCAAGTGGACGGGTACACCCAAGCGGATGGGTTCATCCCAAGGATACCTTAAAATTTACTAAGTCCTCAAGGGGACGGGTACAACCAAGTGGACGAGTTCAACCCGATAATTCACCAAATCCTCAAGAGGACAGGTGCATCCTAATACGTATACTAGTCCCAAGGTGGATAGACAAACACACATATCTCAAAATTAGAAACCAACACATGGCAAAAGCATACTATAGCAAGACTAAAAGTGACGGATGTAATGACAACATTAAATTAAGGCCCAATAAAAAAGGGGAAATGTTTACAATAAGTCTTAAAAACAAGAGGGCACTTGCTATTGTCTGAAAATAAGACGAAATACATAAAAGTTAAGAAATTACAAAAAGACTAAGCAGAAGGAGCGTCCAAAGCAGACGAATTCTCAACATCTTTAGTAGGAGGGTCTTCAGCAGACGGAACCAAGGGAGCTACGGTGCCATCAGGAATGGGCTGAGCGATAACTACACCGTCGTCTTTGGGGACCTGTTCCTTTATATGAGCGGAATCGTCAGACTGTTCACTGATGGTGTCATTCCCCGCAGGAGTCGTCGGTACCGGGTCATCCATGGAGATCTTTGACAAGTCAAGGTCTGGGTAGACGGACCCAACTTGCTTCAGGCAATCCTTGAACCCATCACCGTAGTAGACGGCGCATGCATCGATGAAGGACTGGGAAGCCTTGAACTCCACCACGGTGTCGGCCTTAGCTTTCTCCGTCTCCTTGCAAAGGGTCGATAGCTCCGTCACCAAACTTGCCTTCGCTTTCTTCGCTTCCTCTTGAAGACAAGTCTCGTCCTTTAGCTTTTTAGTGACGGATGTCAACTCCTCCTTAAGGGTTCGGACGGCCTCCTTATACTGGTCCCGCTCTTTATTATCAATTTCCTGACGCTTTCGATATCGTCGGATTACCCCCTCCTGGGCGACGCACCTATCTTGAAACGCCTTCATGCGCACCATCGCTTGAGATCAAAACAACCGTCAACAAAAGAATGGAACAAAGTCTAAGAAAAAAAAATGTAGCCTAGATAGGTCGAAGAGACTCGACGCTCTTAAATCTTCAGTCATCTGCTCGGCACAAGGATCCAAGTCCGTCTCCTTGATGATCGATTCAACCATCTCGACGACATGCTCCGTATGCGTAAGCAAATGACGAACGGCTCCTTGACGAACGGGGCCCTTCTCCGTCATCAACCCTTTGCCAATTCCATGGCTGAGTTTAGGAAGCGACGGCTACTTTGGCTGCTTGTCGCCAGCAGGGGTGCCTAGTCCTTTCTTGTGTGGATGATCATCCTTCCCTTTCATTCTTCTGCTTGGACGTCCCCTTGGCGACGACCTTGGAGGCCGATATTGAGGCCCCCTTCTTCTGCTACTGCTTGCATGTTGTAGTTGGTGCCCTTACTAAAGCCCTTGCCTCCCTGCTTCCATTTCTGCAAAGGATAAAGGACGGATGTTAGAAAAGCAGACGCTAGTATAAGTAAAAAAAAGACTGAAGGAAGTAATAACTTATGTCGACAGGAGTAAGCGTTCAGTCTACGAGCTGCAAGGGTCGGAACAGGGCCACCACAGTAGGCGTGCAGTGTGTCAAGAGTGACGAGGTCCTTCCACTTCCTTTCACCAAAGGGTATCTCAAGCACATGACGGATGAAGGCCTCCTGCTCGTCAGTTATTTGAGGACGGACGATAGTTGAAAAAAAGAAAGAAACAGACGACGTTAAATACTTTGCAAATAAATGAAGAAAAGATAACAACGCAGACAGTACCGAACCTAAATCCTTTACAATACCCCAAGTATTGTCAAAGCCATGGGGCATAGTGTCACTCTTCCCGTCTGAACACCCAGTCCATCCCTTGAACAAAAAAGTATCTATTCTTCCAATTCCTATTTAATTCAGGCATGTTCGACACTAGCCTGAGTGACGTCTTCCTTGCTGCGAAGTGGTAGATCCCTTTGGACGAGGAGATGTGTTAGGGTCTGTAGCAATAAAAGAACTTTTGGAGAGTGAGCCGACGATTCCCACCACTAAGACGACCCCAAATTACTTCAGCCCCTATAAATATCCTCCAAGCATTAGGAGCTATTTGGCTGATGGACAAACCTAGATAATTGGCCAACTGACGGTGTAGTTTCATCAATGGCAGTCTTAATCCCGCAGTGAACATGGCGTCATACATGCCAACGTCCGCGATCTTCCCAGAGTAGAATCGTTCGAACTTCCTGGGCAAACGAATGGGGACATTCTCAGGGATTTGATAACGATCTTGAAGGTTCTTAAATATGTTGTTTGTCATCTTCTGGTAAAAATCATTGATGGTCTATATTGCGGGAAGGATAAAGGGACAGGTACCATCGTCCTTTTGACTTCTTGGACCTTCTCCCTCAGAGGGTGTTCCCTCGTTGTCCTCACCCTCCTCGTCCTTTTCCACTCCGTCCCCTTCTCCCTCGTCATATTCATCCTCAACATCTCCTTCATCGTCGTTCTCATCACTTAATGACTGGGTGGACGGCTCCCTTTCTGGGGACTTAGGAGAATCTTCCTCAGGCTCACGCCCTGATGGAAAGACCTCATCGTAGCCCGCACCCTCACGGACTGATGATGATAGTTCACTCGTCGCTTCCCTATCTGACATCTATCCACCCATAAGCTACAGAGGTATTTTTCTAAGAACCTATCTTGACGAGGTCTCAAAACATAAAAAGGGGGGACGGGAGGCAAAAGTATAAATCAAAACGAGAAGAAAACTTACGATAAAAAGACGATAGGTTGAAAGCGACTGTTGATGGCAGCAAAGTGACGGTGGCTTGGGTGATGGAATGACAGCTTTCTCTCTTAAAAGGCTTGCAAAGATGAAATAAGGAAAAATGGGAGGAGGTGATGAACTATTTATAGGATGAGGAAGCAAGAAAAACGAAGTGACGCTTTTAATCAGAAACGAGGCCAACCGACTTGCGCCACGTGTCCTCTAGCATTTAATAAAAGCTGCTCTAGAGCCATTAATGACACCCCTTTTTCCAAAAAAGAATAACAATAAGGTTGCGTTTGGTTGGATGTAAAATATTTTCCGAGTGTAAAATATTTTCAGGTGTAAAATATTTTTGGGAAAGGAAAATATTTTCAAGTGTTTGGCTGCATTATGAAAATTGTTCTAGAAAATGTTTTCATGTGTTTGGTTGCATTCTGAAAATGCTATTTTCCTACTACTTTCTCACATTTTCTCACCCATTTTCTCAACTACCAAACAAATTTTATAATAGAAAATTTCAATCTATAAACTTAAAAAAACAAAAATCAAAACAACACCATTCGTTAAACTCCACCATTTGGTCAAACTGAGAGAGGGAGGAAGAGAGAGTGATCAAAAATGGAGGGAAAGGGAGAGATCGGTTTGGGTGATGGGTAACAACGAGAGGGCGACGAGATCGGTATGGGTAACGACGAGAGGGCGACGAGATCGGTCATGGGTAACAACGGTGCTGATAAGATTGGTTTTGGGTGGATCGGTCTGGGGTGATGCGATCTCGGTGGGGTGCGATCGGTCTGGGGTGATGCGATCTTCGGTTGATCGGTCTGGGTGCGATCGATCTAGGTGGATCGGTCTTTGGTGGTGATGCGATCTCGGTGGTGGTGCGAGATATATGGCGGCGCTGGTGCTGGGGTGCTGGCGGCGCCGGTGCTGGGGTGCGATCGGGTGGATCGGTAACTCTCTCTTCTCTCTCTCTCTCTTTATCTCTCTCTTTGCGCGTCTGACCCGGAAATGGTTTGTAGTGAAAATAGAAATGTAAAACCATTTCCGAGTCAAAGCCTCATTTTACACGGTCAACTGAAATGGTTTTACAGAAAATTTTATTTTTCATGCGCAACCAAACACGCACTGAGGTGTAAAACCATTTCCTGAAATGGTTTTACACCAAGATAATAAAAAGGCTACAAGTCATGATTGTACTCCACAACCCATCAACTAAAGCCAATGGAGCCGTGGAGTAGGGGGCAACTGATAAGGGTGCTCTCGTCATAAGATTCAAGTCATGACACTTAAGAGAGTCAAACTGTCCCTCCAGACCCGTCGGCTTCGTACAAGCGGACAAAGATCTAAAACAACAGTGCCATATGGCTGATAGCCCCATGACATCTGACAACGCATCTCCATGAAGCTGACGGGAGGTCTTCGAAAGAGGCGAGAGGCCAACGGGAATAAAGACGCCGACGGGAATAAAGATGCCGACAGGTCCAACGTGGCATAGCTTGACCTCCATGAATATCTATACAAGGAAATATCTTGTACCCCACAATTATCCCTAATCAAGGGAACCTTTATAAGGAAAGGATCCCACAAAATACGTGTATTAATGAGGATCTTCTCTACAAGGAAAGACCTTCCTCGCCAAGAAACGAAGGTCATCTCTACTCTACTATAAAAACCCCAAAGCCCTCACAAATCAAGGTACACATAATTTACTCCAGCTCTAGCACACTAGAGTTGTGAAAGTTATCTAACTTAACCTTCGGAGGGTATTTGGTTGGTACTACACCGGTACTCTCTGTGAGGTCTTCTTCTTCTTTGTTGCGCAGGTTTTGTCTAGAGCCCGTGAGTACTGTGTGACTTACTAACGATTTTTTGGCATCATCAGACCTAGAGCAGAAGAGGATGCTCAAGGATGATTTTGACAGATTTGTTAATAGAAAGGAGTGGTATAGGAAAGTTGGCAAGGCATGGAAGCGAGGGTATTTGATTTACGGGCCCCAGGTACCAGTAAATCAAGCTTGATTGTTGCCATGGCCAATTATCTCAAGTTTGTTACCCATATATGAATTTTTTTTTTTTTTTTTGATAGGATTACCCACATATGATTAGTTGTTCTATTCTATTTTTTTTTTTCATAAAAAAAAAATATATTATTCGCATATAATCCCTCACTCAATGTATTAAATTTGCCTTTAGTACATATAGTTTATATATAATTCTTGATTAAGTTGTGTGTCATATGGACATAATACTAGTATATGTTTAAAATTAAATAAATATGCTTAAGAATATATAAAACCAAAAGGAAAAACAAAAGCAAAAATAAATAAATAATAAAGACGCACCAACAAAATCACATAATGGGCCTAAAAGTATAATTGTATAAACAATTCAGCCTAAGCCAGCCATGTTTAGCCTCCAGTAGAATATTTGTAAAAATAATTTTAACCAAGTTTTGAAATTTTAAAAGAGAAAAACCTTAGGATATGTTTGATAACTATTTTTGTTTTTTGTTCAAAATTTTTCTATGAATAAATTAAAAAAAAAATAATTTTCTTGTTTTTAAAATCAAGAACATGTTGATTCTCAACCCCAAAAAAAAAAAAAAGAAGATCAAGAGCATGTTTAGTTTTCTTGTTCTATTAACACCACAAATATGCCAAGAAAAGTAATGTAAAAGCATTGAAACTATAGTAGCTAGGTGAAGGGAAAGTGCAATGGAGTCAAGTCGTACACTTACTTCATGACTAACGCTTTGTTTGTTTCAATGTAAAATATTTTTAGAAAAATATTTTCCAATTTTACCGTGTTTGTTTTGCAGTAAAATATTTGGTCAAAAGTAAAATATTTTCAATCAACCTAAGTAAATTTATGTAAAATATTTTACACAGAAAACATTTTACATTTGCTCAATCCTTCACACCCCGATACTTATCACTCCCGCACTTCCGCGCTAAAAATCTCCCTCTCATGTATCTCTCCAAAAAAATCTAGCCACCTCTCAAATTTCTCTCCAAAAATCCCAGCCACATTTGGTCCCCTCTCCTGCCAATCTCCGGCTCCAAGGTCCAAGGCACCACCAGCCAGCTCCAGCTTCCGCCGGCACCACCCATCGCCGGCAAAACCAGGTACTTTTTTGCCTTTTTAGATTAGATTTCTCCTTTTCTTTTTGTTCTTCATCATCTCAAACCCTTCTCTGGTTTTTCTTAGGTTCAATCTATTGTTTTATTATTATTATTATTATTATATATCTGTGTGTGTCGTATGGTTTTGTTTCATTTTGGCTTTTGTGCTCGCTTCTTGTTATTGGGTTTTTGGTTTTTGATTTTTACTTAATACTATGTGCGTGCCTGTTTGAATTTTTCAACCTAAAAATGGATTGGTGATCAGTGGGGTTAAAGTACAACTGATTTAGGCAAAGGGGTTTTTTTTTTAAGCATTTATAATAGAAACATTTGCTTCCATTTATTCTTTGAGTTTGTACATTTTGTTAGCAACTAGATGTGTGTTATATAATTGGTTTTGCATTGTTCTGGGTATAGTTGTTAAACTGGATGATTGCTTGATTTTGGGTTTTCCATAAGATATAAAGCTAGTGGCATATGTGTTTTCATATGGGTTTTTCAGTGTTGATTTGGTTGTGTGAGATTTATTTATTTTTTTGATGATTTTGACATTGGTTGTTTGATATGAGTTAGGGTTTATGATTTTCAGATCTGGGTTTTTTTTTGGGAGTTTTATTTATGTGTGGCATTATGATAATTTGTGATGAACTTATTGTATACTAGTTTATGATATATGTTTGAGATCCAAGATTCCTTGTTAGAATTTGAAGTAGCAGATCTGATATGAATTCAATGTTTGATTCCCTTTGAGGCCATGTTTGCACTTTGTCTCACAATGTAGTGTATATGTATTGATAGGAGTTCTCATATACTTGGCCTATTCATTGGAAGCTGTGACTTTAACATAAGCAAAAAAAAAAAAAAAATGCTGATTAGAACTGTGGGACACAGGGACTCGATGATTGTTTAAAACAATTCCCCACAACCATGTTTCACTAATGGCCCTGAAGCACTGTATATTTGTATATGAGATCATAATCATGTTAATCAGTTGATGTAAGAAATACTAATAGTTCTTATCTTGGTCAATTATTTTTGTTTAGTTTTATTTATTTTCCAGAATGTATGCACAAGGGTGTGAAAACTATTGATTATATCAAAATAAAGAATATGACAGCACCATTGTTCACTCCTGGGTAAATTCCAGCCGTTGTAATAGTTGGAATAATAGCAGCTACTGCTCTAGTCTTGTGGGACTTAGCACGCCATGCATAGGTTGTGTCATCACAAACATCGATATAGGCTGTCTAAGGAAAGATTGAAAACATTATCTGAGATAATGCAAAATGTGTGTGTGCAGGCAGTATGATAACAATGGGGTGGTTGTTCTAGTTACTGGTATTTTAACAGGAAAGGAATGAATGAACTTGTAGGAATGCTTCCATCATCCTCTGCCATATAATGGTTGGGTCCTGGGAGCATCATATGATTGATAACAACAAAGATTCAAGACCACTGGAGTTTTGGGTCGGGGTGTTGATCTTTTGGGTGTGAGACAGGTAATAGTGTTTGACATGCCCAATTCCATTAAAGAGTACATCCATCAGATTGGGAGGGCATCCAGATTGGGAGATGAGGGTACAGCAATTGTGTTTTTGAATGAGGAAAACAAGAATATGTTTCCAGAGCTGATTGAAATTTTAAAATCCTCTGGAGCAGCTGTACCTTGGGAGCTTGTTAATTCATGGTATGCAGTTGGTTCTTTCTCTGTTGGCAAGGGCCAGAAAAAGAGAGAGCATGGTCGCTGACGTCTCAAATGCTTTGGCTTCAATTCAGTATTGTGGACATGTTCCTTGTTCCATATCGTCTCAAATATTTTCATTGTTTATGGACAGAAATTGAACTATTAATTTTTTCTTTTCTTTTCTTTTCTATTCTATTCATTACTGAACACTTGAAATTCAACGGATGCCCTTTTCCATGGTTATTAAACTCTGGAATTTAGCCATTGGTGATGTTTCAGTACAATTTTAAATTTTTACCCTTTTTTTTCTTTTTTTTTCTTTTTCATTTTACATTGTGCCAAACACCGGAAAATATTATACACAACATTTTCATATACACTGCCAAACACTGTAAAATAAAAATATTTTCCTAAAAATATTTTACATGTAAAATATTTTACCTTTGCAAATATTTTACATTGAAACAAACGGAGCGTAAAAAAACAAAAAAACTTAAATCAATATTTATTCTTTTTTTTTTAAAATGGTAAATTGTAAATTATACCTCTAAAGTTTAGGGGATTTAGATTTTACAACTTAAAGTTTTAGAATTTGGATTTTACCCCCCGGAAGTTTGGGGGTGTTTGGATTTTATATCTCAACGTTTTAGAATTTGGATTTTACTTTCTAAATTTTAGGAGTGTTAAGATTTTACTCCCTAAATCTTTGGAGTATTTGGATTTTACATCCTAAAGTTTCAAAATTTGTGGGTGTAAAATTCAAACACTTCCAGAATTTAGGGGGTAAAATCCAAATTCTAAAACATCAAGGTGCAAAATTCAAACACCCCAAACTTCAGGGATAAAATCCAAAATTTGAAATTTCAAGATGTAAAATCCAAACACCTCCAAATTTTCGGGATGTAATTTGCAATTTACCCTAAAAAAAAAAATCAAAACTAGTAAATACAAATGCTCTTAGCAAAAAATCAATATTTATTCATTTAAAAAAATCAAAAGTAGTAAATATTATTATACAAGCATGCACATCCGCATGAGAAGACAAAAAGATACGGATTCCACTAACCAAAGGGGTCAATACCGTACCGGAGGCCATTTCAGTTTAGCTAAAGAAACGAAATATTTCGGTACCGGTTAATACCGTTGTACCGTTTCGAGATTACCGCTAAATATATATATTCTCTTAAAAATTTTATATATTCTCTTAAAAATATAAAATGATTTAAAGTCTGACCAATAATAATAATTCCTTAAAATATTAATAATTATGGTTGTAGTATAACTTTTTATTTTAAGAAGAGTTGTAGTTTAATAATAGTACTAAGTACATGTGCTTACTAAATGCAGTAATGAAAAAACAAAAGAAATAAAAATCAATGTGCAAAAGTTAAAACTAGGACACGTAGGTGCTTGGAGATAAGTTTGAAAATTTTGGGGCCTGTTTGGTACGTATGTTTAAACAATAGTTTTCAGTTTTTTTGGAAATACGTGTGGATGAAAAAGTACGTGGAGATACGTGTAATATTGTTTAAAAATTAAAAACATGTGTTTAAACACATGTACCAAACAGAGCCTCGAAAACTTTTGACTCATTTAATGACTTCAGTATATTCACGTGGGAGTGGGACTCTAGCGTACAAAACAAGATATACCAATAGGCGTTCAAAACTAGAAAAACCAAAGAACAGAGAAGCAGAAAAGTCGAAGAAAAACAGAGAACGGAGAAGTGAAGAGGCGAGGAAGAAGAAGCTGAAGCAGGTGGGGAGACTGCGATTGACAAAATGGAAGTGGCTGGAGACATGGGAGTGACCGACGACGTGGTGGTGAGTGGCTGTGACGACAAAAACTGATGATTTTTGGGTTTTTTTGTTTTTTTGTTTTGGTACCGGCCCGGTTTAGATTTACTGGCTGAAACATCCAATTTTCATTGGTAAGGCCGAAACAGTCCGGTATGGGCTGGTACTCAGAGCGGTACGAATCAAGGGGGGTTTGGGTACCGGTCAGTTCACCGATACGAAAAAAACCGGCCGTACCGGCCGATACGGTACAGTATTAACTTCCTTGCCACTAACACCACAATTGATGAATTGAAGCTAGCAGGTGAAGTGAAGGTACATACTATGGAGTCAACTTCATGGTTAGAAAAAAAAAAATACTTCATGGCTGAAGGCTTGACCCTAAAAAAAATCAATTTTGTTGTAGTGACTATCGGTATGCTATGCTTATTTAGGAAATAATATACACGTCTTTCGAAATGAAAAAACAAATGCATTATTATGGATTATTTATTTCAAAGATTCTAACACTGAAAACGCTATATGCCTATATGAGTGGGGTTGGCCGTTGGCGTTGGCTGGTAGAATCCACGAAGATAGCAATAGTTTGTATTTTAATATGACGTTGGGATGGTGAAGGGGCATTTGAAAGTGATGAAGTTTCTCTTAAGAGCACTCACAGCAGTGGTGCTAAAAAGCTAAAAAACTATTTTTAGCACCACAAACTACAAATATTGGGCTGCAGCAATGTAGCTATATCTAAAAATTTTAGCTTTTGAGCTACAATGCACAGTCATCTATAGCTGTGCACTGTAGCTCAAGAGCTAAACCCAAATAATATTTTTTATTCTCCCTTTGCTTTAAAATATTGTTTTAATTTACCCAACACGTTTTACTCTCTATCTTTCTTCATTGAGCTTCTCAGACACCTCTCTCTTCTCATTCTCCCTTAATTTGATCTTCATTGAGCTTCTCTAGCTTCTCTCTCTCGTGCCTCTCTGAGTAAATCGTTGCCGTCTTGCCGCTGATGGGTCGCCGTCACACTGCTGAGGATTGCCATCGTGCCGCTGAATGGATCACCGTCTTGCTGCTGATGGGTCACCGTCACGCCGCGATGGATCGCGTCGTGCCACTAGATGGATTGTCGCCATGTTGCTAGGTAGATCGGAGCCGTGCCTCCCCTCTTTGGGTGGATCGTGGTTGTAGGTTGCTAGATTTTGTGGTGGGTTCGGGTGTGGATGTGTTTGCAATTGGCTTGTGTTGGCTTTTGATGGTTTGGATTGGTGGTTAGTGGCAGTGTGCCAATTGGTGAAGAACATGGGTTTTGTGGGTTTGTGGTGGTGGATCGTGGCTAGTGGCAGATCGATGGTGGGTTTTGCCATGGACTAGTTGTGAGTTGGTGGCTGGGTTAGCTTGACACAGCAGTGAGTGGTGGTGATGGTGGTGGTGCCGTGAGGGGCTGTGGGTTGAAGAGAGGGAGAAGACAGAGATAAAGATGAATAGTGAGAAAAAAATAATAAATAGGTGTTTGTGGATATATATTATTTTATTGTGATGTTTATATTATTTTATTGTGTTGAAAGCTAAAATAGATTCACTGTTGTAGCATGTGGTAGGTAAAATTGATAAAGTAACTTTTTGTGGTGCCAAATAGCTAAAATTATAGCTCCAC
Organism: Notholithocarpus densiflorus; assembly: GCA_030021035.2. Classification (NCBI taxonomy): domain Eukaryota; kingdom Viridiplantae; phylum Streptophyta; class Magnoliopsida; order Fagales; family Fagaceae; genus Notholithocarpus; species Notholithocarpus densiflorus. The sequence goes on along the minus strand of JARYZH020000246.1, from coordinate 105,064 downwards.
TGCTGTAGATGCTCTTACAATGCTAAGAGCACTAGCAATAATGGTGCTAAAAAACTAAAAAACTATTTTTAGTACCACTATATATTAAAAAGAGTGTTGCAACAGTGAAGGTATAGGTATAATTTTTACCTATCTTGCTACAGTGCACAGCTATATATGGCTATGCACTATAGCTAAGAGCTAAAAAAAAAAAAAAAAAAAAAAAATTTATTCTCCACCCTATTAAAATACTATTTGTTTGTTGATTTTTTTTTTCTATTCTTTTTATCCAACTGTGACTCACTCTCACTCTCGCTCTCACTCTCAACTCCCTCTGAACTCTCCAACCCGTGTCTCAACTCACTCTGAACTCTCACCTCTTTGTCTCATTGCCGTTGGCCTTAACGTCACCTTTCTGTCTCACTGCCGCCAGCCTCAACGTCACCGGCCCACCATTGACCCACTCCGTCGAAGTCCCAAGCTGCCGATCCACACCTCCGACCCACGCCTCCGATCCACGCCGCCGATCCACACCTCTGATCCACGCCTTTGCCCAGTCCTCCATCTCACTGCTCACCCAACGTCGACAAGCCTGGGTTTCTCTGGATTTCGTGGGTTTCATCGTCGATCCAAGCTTTGGGTCTCTCTAGGTTTCTATTTCTTTTCTTTCTTCTCTTCTCAAGCTCTCAGCTCTCACAAACGGCGCTCAAACTCTCATCCTCCACAAAGGCTTTAGCTTCACCGATTCTTTTTGTTGATTTTTTGTTCTGTTTTGTTGTTTTTCTAATCGGAAATGTAATTTTATTAAGGCGTTTGGTTGCTGAGAAAATTTTCCGAAATGAAAGAAATCATTTTTTTTGGTTATTAGCAACTTCATCACTCAAGCACCACAAGGAGAGTAAAAAACAGTTCAATTTGGCCAAGTTAGCTTGAATTTGATTTTTTTTTTTTTTTTGGTGGTGATTTATGTGGTGGTTTTTGGCTAATTTGGATTTTTGGCAGTGGTTGTGGGTGGTTGTTCTTGGCTTGCTAGTTGTTGGTGGGTGGCTGTGGGTGGTTGTTCTTGGTTGGCAGTGGTTGTGGATTGTGCTATTGATCAGTTTGTGGTGTTTTTTAGGTAGTGGAATGTATTATTTTATTGTAGTAGATATATTATTTTATTGTGATGTTTATATTATTTTTTTGTGTTGAAAGCTAAAATAGATCCACTGTTACTAGATGTTTTGTAAAATGAGTAGGTAAAATAGATAAAGTAGCTTTTTGTGGTGCCAAATAGCTAAAAAAATAGCTCCACTGTTGTGGATGCTCTAAGTCAGCATTCAAATTCAATGAAGGGGCATTTGAATGGGATGGTGAAGGGGCATTTGAATGTGGCGAAGAGACAATGCTAAGTCAGCAAACTCAAATTCAAAGACTATTAGACTTGAAAGACACGCTCAGGAATAGTGAGACACAACTGGTCTATAAAAAAGGGACCTAATAGAGAGAATCATTCATAGATTGCAAGCAGTGTTAAGAGAAAGACAAAAAAAATTAGTGCCTTGTTCAGAGCGGAGATCTTGTTGTGTTCTTGGTTTCACAGAATTTCTCTAGTGAGGTATTATCGTATTTTTCAAATTTATTGTGAACTCAATAAGTTTTGAACATATACTTGGGCATTGCATTCTCTATTTTATTATAGTATAAAATTGTATCCTTGACCACATTGTTTTCATCTTTACAGGATTTGGAAGCGGGGTGATTGACCCTCAATTCTCAAACCATGTTAACTTTCCTGGAGATGCTTACATCTTTGATCACAGTTGCTGGTGTGATTGTACTATGTCCCATAGTAAAAGGACTATGTACCTTCCTCATTCCTCAATTATCTCTTCTCCATCTATGAAGAATATTTCTGTACACCTAAACTCACTCTCATCATTGATACGGATTGTGGTCTCAGTGACAATCAAATGTATGATGCTGCCTCAACCTACCTCCGTACCAAGATTGTTGATTCATCAAAATATCTCAATGTAGGCAAAACCGGTAGGCAAGAGAGGCCAACCTTTGATATGGTACCGGGTGCAGAGGTTATTGATTCCTTTCAAGGCATTAAAGGGCTCAAATGGAAGTTACATGCAGAAAAAGGATTTGATGGCCGTGAATGTCGTAGATATTTTACGCTTTCCTTTGATAAGAAACTCAAAGAGGTTGTGCTAGAGTCTTATTTAGCTGAAGTAATATCTCGTTCTAAGGCTATACAAGAAGCAGAAAGGGTGGTAAAGCTTTATAGCCGTGATCTTGGCCGTGGTTCACCTGGTCGTGAATGGAGTTCTATTGTTCTTGAACACCCAACTACATTTGAGAAGTTGGCAATGGACCCAGTGCAGAAGAGGATGCTCAAGGGTGATCTGGACAAGTTTGTTAATAGAAAGGAGTGGTATAAGAAAGTTGGCAAGGCATGGAAGCGAGAGTATTTGCTTTACAGCCCTACAGGTACTGGTAAATCAAGCTTGATTGCTGCCATGGCTAATTACCTCAAGTTTGATATCTTTGATTTGAACCTTTCAAGCATAAAGTCAGATTCAGCGTTGAGAAGGATATTTCTTTCCACATCTAATCGTTCAATAATGGTAATTGAGGATATTGATTGTGCAAAGTTGGAACATCGAGAGAAAAAGGATAAGTCTAATCAGCTGATTCTAAAAGAGCCTAAGGTTCGCTTTCTTTATTCTCATAAAAACTAGTATTGTGGTAATTAGATTGTTTCCTTGGTTCCAACTAGGGCTGTCCATGGGTCGGTCTGGGTCGGGTTTTTGCCCAACCCGGAACCGACCCGCCAGAATCGGGTGGGAAAAAAATGCACCCGCCGCCGACCCATCAGAGTAATCAGGTCGGGCGGTTCAGACCATCAACGGGTGGCGAGCGAGTCAGTCAGATTCATAGATCTGAGAAGACGGCAAGAAAACGGTGAAAAAAACACAGATTTGGCGAAGAAACGCAGATTCCGGCGATAGTTTTCCAGATTTCGGCGATATTTCCCTTAGATTTGATGAGATTTCGCCAGATCCGGCGAAAATCTCAACAAATTTGATGAGATTTCGCCAGATCCAATCAAAATCTCACTGGAACTAAGGGAAATATCGCCGGAATCTGGGTTTCTTCGCCGGATTCTGGAAAATTATCGCCGGATTCTGGAAATTTTGGCCGGGATCTGGAAATTTTGGCCGGAATCTGGAAATCTTTCGGTCAGTTCAGGTTTTTCGGGTTTTAGGGGAGGAAAACCGAAACCGACCCGCCAGAATCGGTTTCTGGTGGTGAAGACCTGCTGCCAACCCGTCGGAGCAATCGGGTTGGTCGGATTCGGGTTGGATCTGGTCGGTTCTTTGGGTGGGTCGGTTACTGGATCAATCTGGACAGGCCTAGTTCCAACATTGATTGTTTCTCCTTTAGGTACAGCTCCTAGGTCATCCCCAACCTCAAGGGCCTTCTTGCTTGCAACATGATAAATTTGGGTCAGCACTTTTGTGAAGGCAAATTCAAAAAATACCTAGATTTTTATTGTTGGGACAAGTGCTCTGATACCACTTGTTTGGACAAGTGCTCTGATACCACTTGTTGGGAAATTTAGACCTCGGTTGATAGAATTAACAAATTTTAAATCCAAGTTGTTAATTAGATTAATTATGAATAAACCTTGTTAAAACAAACAAACATCAATATCATGTCAATACTGAATGTAGCGGAAAAGTAAATAAGACAAGATATGATGACCCAGGAAAACCAATGAAACAAACTAGTTTCATAGTAAAAAAACATGGGGGGAAACCTTCCCGAAAAGCAATCCACTATAATGAAAAGGAGTTTCAAATCTAGTACAAAACCTTTGTCCGTAAACTCTACAATCCCTGTAGATGAACTCACAGCAGAAACCTTCTACCGCTTCAGAACCTCTGAACTCTTCAATATATGAATGCTACCCTTTGATGATGCACGAATCCCAGTACGTGACTAACCAATTGCGCGGATCCCAGTACGCGACTTCAATCACCAACTAGAAGAAGATGTTGGCTGCAAAGTTCTTCACTTCATCAATAATAAAGATCAAGAAGCACTTGGTTACAAAACCCTAAAGCGCAAAGACGCAGTAGCTTCTTTTAGAGAGAATAAGGCATCGATCACCTTTTGCATATGTTCTCCTTGTATTCTCTTATTATTCTCATATGTTACGGCCTCTAAAATAAGCCTTATATAGGTCTAGGGTTGTGAGAAAAGAAACCCTACACAAACACATAAGTATGGGCCGAAAATCAGATCTAGAAATTTGAATTTCGTAAGGTTCAGTAATTCTCGATTGATCGAGGAGGTGTCGAGGAACATCTCGATCGATCCGATCCACCAGGTGTCGAGGAGCTATCGAGGAGACAAAAGATTTCTTGATCGATCAACCAGCTATCGAGAAGGTGTCGAGATTGTGATAAGAAACACCTTAAGAGCTCGAGAGATAGCCAGGTGTCGAGGAGGTGTCGAGAAGCTATCGAGCTTTAAAAAATCAGCACTTCTTCACTTGAATCTTGGACAGACTTGCATGGCTTCAACACTTGAACTTGAAACAAGGTTTCTTGAAGTATTGAACACATCCTAGATCTACCCAAATACAAGTAAAATGCGTTTTGTCAAAGGATTAGCCAATTACATAAAATATGTCCTTAACAATCTTCCTCTTTGGCAATCCGTGACAAAACCACAACAAACAAATGAACATATGAGAGAAGTCATAAATCACTCAACTCATATTTACTTGTTGAATACAATAAAATCTATCCTAACACAAACTCTTGAAAAACTTTTCAAGAAGAGAGTTTATGACAAGTAGACTTTGACAACCTGTATTTCTGAACCACTTTAAACAAAACTCATCAAGGCATCTTAGAAATAATAGATTGCATACAATTAATAAGAAACATGTGTATAAAGAAAGGAAATAAACAACACATGTAGAGGTAGGTGAAAGAAACATACATCAACATAGAAAAAAGATAAGTAGAATGTATGTCAAAAATGGTCACAAGACCCAAGGTACAAGAACAATGAAGTAAGCACTCCTCCTAACAAGATGAAACACATCTCCCCCTTACAAGGAAGGAATGTATTTCTCCCCCTAACATGTAGAATCTTAGAAAGAAACCACATATTCTCCACAATTTCTCCCCCTTTTTGTCATGATTGACAAAGGGTAAAAGAAGCTAGAAAGTTTCACCCGAGAAACATAAAAATGATCAAAGATGATCAAGGGGGTACAAAGAAATCCATATAAATGCATGAATGTAATGAAACAAGATGCTATGGATGACAAGATAATAGAAGGATGCAAAACATGTGAAAAACAAATCTCTCAACAAGAAAAATGTTAAGCACATAGATCCCCAAAACACACACACACTAAATAAGTCTAACCAATTTTATATTTCAAAAATAAGTCAAGACAGTTTAGTGAGCATACATTAACACATGTAAAACCCTGTGATGGCCAAATCACATTGTACCTGCACATATATCAAGAGTAGCAAAGAATATTGCGTGTTGTGTGTGAAAAACATCGCAAGATTGCATAAGTGTATACATGTTATGACGATTTGAGATATGAGAAAATCACTTTAACTCACACACAATCATAACTGCTTGATGGGGATTATCACTTTCGAGGTACATCCTATAACTCCCACATCTCCTAGAAAACATGCTTGCAATCATATTTAAAAGCATTTTTGATCTTTTTGCTTTTGATTTTTCTTTGCATATTTTCTTTTTAAGCAAATCATGCATGGGCATATAATAGATAGAAAAGAAATACCCAATTATGTTAAGCATTTAACATTTCAATTTTGCTATGCCGAAGCACACAAATGTCATTCATGATTGGCGGGCAACAGTGGTAAGATGGTTATTTATGCCTTTCTCTTAGGATTTTCTAATCCTTCCCGTCAAAAAGAGTGATATGAGTGTTAAGTACAAGAGATAACTTAATCTTACTCATCACAAACAAGAGCCACAAAGCTCACCTGCTTAGTTGTGCATAGAGATGCTCATCTAAGCTACAAGAGATACAAAGTTTAGAAAACTTTGTTTCAATGGCCATCCAAGGTACACAAGTACAAATGTACACAAAACACACACTATTTTTGTATTTTTCTAATTTTTTCTTTTTCTTTTTTATTTTGAAAACAAAACAAAATAAAAACTAAACAACCAAATAAAAACAGATAAACAACATGAAAGCATGAAAGAAAGATGCATATGCATGAAGGCATGATAGAAAAATACAAATGCATGAAAGCATGATTCCAAAAGCAGATAAGAAATCAAGTAAAGAGAGTCCTAATTTAGATAGAAAGAATTAAAGCAGAGGACAAACAGAAAAGACAATTAAGTCTTAGGCTCCTTTCTCACCCACACAGCACGAGTCTTTGGCCGTGAAGATGAAAAGGCACGTGTCCTAGTATGTCTACTAAAGGACATAGAAGAATTAGAATTCTCCTGAAATTGAGTTAAAAAGCTCAAGGCTTTTAATAACTCTCCAAACAAAGGTATAGGTCATTGAGAGGAAACCTGTGACCGTTTGGACAATTGCTTATGAGGATACAACTTAAAGCAATTAGGACGAATATGTCCAGAAACACCACAATGGTGACAAACATGGGTAGTTTTTGAACTACTATGCTTCCCAGAAGAAGGTCTAACCTTAGAGGTTGATAGAGACCTCAACTTAGGGCAATTTGGCCTAATATGACCAATAGTGTGACAATGATGACAAATGGGGACAAAAACAGATTTTTCATTCAACCTAGGAGGAGTTTTAGACATAGGTTTAGAAACTTCAGCATTAACATCAGATTGTTTACCTTTGTCTATCCTAACAATATTAGCCTTCAACTCTTCATTATTCCTTTTAAATGGAGGAATATAAACACCTTTTTCCTTTGAGTTAGGCTCAACAAGAAGTTTGGCACTAGTTAAATTTTCAACTTCAGTTTTAGATTCAACTAGTTGCTTTTCTAAACTCTTAATTTTGTCCACCTGAGATGAAATTTAATTTTTAAAATTCTCATTCAAATTATTGGCTTCATCCAATTTTGCAATCAAATCATCTTTTTCAAGCTTTACCTTTTTAAATTTAGCTTTTAATTTTGTAGAACATTCAAGAGATTTCATACAAATATTATAAAACTTACAATAGGCATCTTGAATATCATCATCATCATTCAACACAAGATCATGCAAATCAAAGCAATCAAGAGCTTCCATGACAACGGGGGTCAAGGATCACACTTAGGAAATTAATCCAATCAGAGTGTACCCGCTCTGATACCACTTGTTAGGACAAGTGCTCTGATACCACTTGTTTGGACAAGTGCTCTGATACCACTTGTTGGGACAAGTGCTCTGATACCACTTGTTGGGAAATTTAGACCCCGGTTGATAGAATTAACAAGTTTTAAATCCAAGTTGTTAATTAGATTAATTATGAATAAACCTTGTTAAAACAAACAAACATCAATATCATGTCAATAATGAATGCAGTGGAAAAGTAAATAAGATAAGATATGATGACCTAGGAAAACCAATGAAACAAACTAGTTTCACAGTAAAAAACTTGGGGGGAAACCTTCCCGAAAAGCAATCCACTATAATGAAAAGGAGTTTCAGATCTAGTACAAAACCTTTGTCCCTAGACTCTACAATCCCCATAGATGAACTCACAACAAAAACCTTCTACCGCTTCAGAACCTCTGAACTCTTCAATATATGAACGTCACCCTTTGATGATGCACGAATCCCAGTACATGACTAACCAATTGAGCGGATCCCAGTATGCGACTTCAATCACCAACTAGAAGAAGATGTTGGCTTCAAAGTTCTTCACTTCATCAATAATAAAGATCAAGAAGCACTTGGTTACAAAACCCTAAGGCGCAAAGACGCAGTAGCTTCTTTTAAAGAGAATAAGGCATCGGTCACCTTTTGCATATGTTCTCCTTGTATTCTCTTATTATTCTCATATGTTACGGCCTCTAAAATAAGCCTTATATAGGTCTAGGGTTGTGAGAAAAGAAACCCTACACAAACACATAAGCATGGGCCTAAATCAGATCTAGAAATCTGAATTTCGTAAGGCTCAGTAATTCTCGATCGATCGAGGAGGTGTCGAGGAACATCTTGATCAATCCACCAAGTGTCAAGGAGCTATCGAGGAGACAGAAGATTTCTCGATCGATCGACCAGCTATCGAGAAGGTGTCGAATTGCGATAAGAAACACCTTAAGAGCTCGACAGATAGCCAGGTGTCGAGGAGGTGTCAAGAAGCTATCGAGCTTTAAAAAATCAGCACTTCTTCACTTGAATCTTGGACAGACTTGCATGGCTTCAACACTTGAACTTGAAACAAGGTTTCTTGAAGTATTGAACACATCCTACATCTACCCAAATACAAGTAAAGTGCGTTTTGTCAAAAGATTAGCCAATTACATAAAATATGTCCTTAACATTTATGATCTTAAAGAGAAGCTTCTATAGTAGTGGTAATGTTTGTTCATAATCATTACAAAAACCTCACTTTTTGATCTTGTTTTCTCTTATTCTTTTATATATTTTTTTTTAATGTTTTGAGATGAGAGAAACATAAAAGAGAGCAAAAATATATATTTAGCCTAATTTTTAACAAAGGTGGGTAATGGGACCCTAACTGAGCTAACATCAGGTGGGTAAAGTGTCAAATTTTAAACCACGGGTAAACAACTTAAATTTTGACCAAACCACAGGTGGATAAGTTGTAATTAGCTTTTAGATTATTATATATTTTATATGGTTTCGTGTGATTCTTAGATAGATTTGATCAGAGACCGCCATGGCCTTCCTGGACTCTCACGTGCTCCTGAAATCAATGCGTAGGGCAAAAAGGCACTAGTAAACCATGAGCCTCGGAGTCGGAATTGCATGAAATTTGGCAGGCTAAAGCAAAACGGCCTTCTGAGTAAAAGTCGTCACTTTACCATGAGGTACCCCCTAAAAATGGCGAATTCTTTCATCTAAGCCCCAAAAACTGCAATTTCATCGTTTATACTTTATAGTAATTTTTGTTTTCTTAATAAATTTTTACTCAAAAGTCAAAATAATGTTTGTTTTGGGACAACCCTTAAGGTTAGTAGTTTATGATTTTGCATTTAACTCAATTTTGCCATTTTTGGTAAATTTCAGTATTTTGTCACATAATCGTGTAATTAGTGCGAATTAGGGTTTCAGACGTTTTTCTCAGTATTTATATGTTTTGTAGCTGTCAGAGGCAAATTATACTATTATAATAAACCCAAACTTTTGTCAAATTTTTTCTCTGGTGAATTCCAGTTTATCTCTTTGTGGATTCACGAAAACCCTTCGTGGATTCTAGGTTTACTACCAGAAGCTAATAGTTTAGTTTCTATTTCATCAAGAGAGCATCGTGTGTGCTTTCTTCAGGCTTCCATGACATCAATCCCCAACCTCAAGGGCCTTCTTGCTTACAACATGATAAATTTGGGTTAACACTTCTGTGAAGGCAAACCCAAAAAATACCTAGTTTTTTATGATCCTAGAGAGAAGCTTCTATGGTAGTGGTAATGTTTATTCATAATTTTTACACAAACCTCACTTTTTGATCTTGTTTTCTCTTATTCTTTTATGTTTTTTTTTTTTTTTTTAATGTTTTGAGATGAGAGAAACATAAAAGAGAGCAAAAATAGATATTTAGCCCCATTTTTAATAAAGGTGGGTAATGGAACCCTAACTGAGCTAACATCAGGTGTGTAAAGTGCCAAATTTCAAACTACGGGTAAGCAACTTAAATTTTGACCGAACCACAGGTGGATAAATTGTAATTTTTTTTTTTTGATAGTCAATATTATAGGACTTTCATTAATTAGGGGATAACCCCAAAGAAATTACATCCATCTGAATATGGTCCAAGATCATTGGGGGAGTGTCCTCCACCCATACAATGTAATCCATTACATTACATGCATTTCTAGCGAGCACATGTGCTGCTGTGTTACACTTCTTGCTAACGTGTTGAGCCTTCCAAGCCTTAAAATTCTGCAGTCTGCGCTTTGCTCCCTCCATTACCTTCTGGATAGTGCAGGGGGTAGTCTCGGGGTCTAAATCCATAAGGGCCACCATAACAGTCTTCGCATCTCCTTCCACTATCACTTTACTTAAGCCTAACTCCCTTGCTAATAAAATCCCCTCCTCTGCTGCTCGAGCTTCTGCCTCCATTGGACCCAAAGGGAAAGGAAGTTTCTTGCTCATCGCGCCCATCAAACAACCAGCCTCATTTCTGATCACTACACCCACCCCACAGCTTCCCTCTTCTTTAAAGACTGCTGCATCAATATTGATTTTATACCAACCAAGTTCCGGAGGACGCCATTGAGATCCTAGCCGAGGAGGCTGCCTGGGGGTTTGAATGGTTTGGGAATTACCATGTCTGTACTCCTCTGTGTACCTGATAGCCTCACTTGCTAGGACTTTTGCTGGCTTATATCTCCCCTCATGTTTATATAGATTGCGATTGTTCCATATACACCATGCAATTGTTGCAAATGCAGACCAATCTATATCTTTTGCCTCTTCCCTCAGATTCCAGAACACATCAAGGAAGTCTCGATAAGAATTTGTCCAACCGGGGAGCTTTAGTCCCGATTCCTTCCAAGTTTCAGCAGCTATCTTACAATCCCATAACACATGACATGATGTTTCCTTCTCACCACACCAAGCACAGCCATCCCATTTGGTCACCTTCCGTCTAGCCAGGCAGTAGTTTGTAGGCAATACATCTTTGCAAGCTCTCCACAAGAAATGTTTTACTTTCCCTGTACACTCCAACTTCCATATTGACTTCCATGTGTCAGCCATTTTAGAAGGATCAGAACATTCCCCTCGGTCTCCTTTTTCCTTATCATCCCTCAACTGCTTGAAAGCAACCTCATACGCACTCTTGACAGTGAATCTCCCATTACTAGACCATGCCCATATCCTGGAGTCATTGGGGAGGCACGGGCTGATTGGTATCCCCAAAACAGCTTCTGCCTCAAAGGGGAGAAAAGTATTTCGTACCTTTTCGATATCCCACGAGCCTCTCTCCATATCCAGTAGGTGCTCCACCCTTTCAACCATTGAACCTTGACCTCTTGGGCTGATTACCTTAAAGGAATCAGGAGTAGGGAGCCATCTGTCCCTCCACACATTAACACTTCTGCCATTGCCTATGATCCACCTCAGCCCTCTATCAATGATACTCTTGGATTCCATTAGACTTCTCCACGTGTATGAGGGATTGTTTCCTAACTGGGCTTCCATAAAACACGATCTTTTAAAGTACTTTGCCTTCAGCACCTTGTGGAGCAAAGAGTCTGGGTTTTGGATTATTCGCCAACCTTGTTTGGCTAAAAGAGCTAAATTAAAAGCCTTGAGGTCCCTAAAGCCCAAACCTCCATCTTTTTTCTTCAGACACATCTTTTCCCATGAAACCCAAGCCATTTTCTTTTCGTTTTCCTTCTGCCCCCACCAGAAATTCCTAACCATGGCATTTAATTCCTTACACAATGAATCCGGAATCTTAAAGCAACTCATGGTATACGTCGGGGTGGCTTGAGCAACTGCTTTTATGAGTATTTCTTTTCCTGCCCTCGATAGCAATTTACCCTTCCATCCCGCAATTCTTCTTCCCACTTGATCCTTGATACGATTGAAAGCCTTCTTTTTTCCTCTCCCCATTAATGGTGGCAGCCCAAGGTATTTTTCATGTTGTTTGATAATTTGCGCCCCAAATAGCTCTTTCACCCCTTCCTTCACTTCACTTCTAGTATTTTTACTGAAAAAGAGAGATGTTTTTTCTTTATTCAGCTTTTGCCCAGACTCCTTCTCATATTCCTTTAATACTTGGCTCACCCGATTAGCCTCCTCCAAAGTTGCTTTACAAAAGATGATGCTATCGTCCGCAAAGAATAAGTGGGAGATTTTGGGTGCTCCTCTACATACTGCTACTCCATTTATCCTCCCCATACCAGCTTCTTTTTGAAGCATCTCCGCCAATCCCTCCGCACACAACAAGAACAGGTACGGTGATATAGGATCCCCTTGGCGAAGTCCCCTTGTTGGGATTATTTTTCCTTTTGGTTCTCCATTGATCAGAACGGAGTAGGACACTGTTTTAACACACATCATAATTAGCTGAATCCACTTTTCCTTAAAGCCCATCCTCCTCATCACTCCTTCCAAGTATCTCCACTCAACTCGGTCGTACGCCTTGCTCATGTCAAGCTTGACTGCCATAAGACCTTTTTTTCCTTTCCGCTTCATATTTATGCAGTGCATCGTCTCAAAAGCTACAAAGACGTTATCTGTAATTTGTCTCCCTGGAACAAACGCACTCTGTGCCTCTCCTATGACCCTTGGAAGGATTCGTTTCAGTCTATTTGCAAGGACTTTAGACACTATCTTATAGATAATGTTGCACAGGCTGATCGGTCTAAATTTCGTAGTTTTCTGAGGGCTTTTCACTTTAGGTATCAGGCAGATATGTGTTTCATTCAAGGAGCAAGGTAGTATACCAGAGTTTAATATATCCAGAACACAATTTATTACTTTGGGACCAACTATATCCCAATATTTCTGGTAAAAGATAGGAGGCATACCATCCGGGCCGGGAGACTTTGTGGGATGCATTTGGTTGAGAGCTTCTTTGATCTCCTTTGCTCTGAATGGCTCTAGTAAGGCATCATTCATTTCTGGGGTTATTCGGCCCTCTAGCCCGATCACATTGACCACATGATCACTCGGATGCTCTGTGCTATAAATCTTGGCAAAGTATTCCAGGATTATTTCTTCTATTTCTTCTTTTTCCTCGTGCCACTGCCCATCGGACCCCCATAGACCATCAATCCTATTCTTCCTTTGTCTTTGGGTTGCCGTTGCGTGAAAAAACTTCGTATTTCGGTCTCCACATCTAATCCATTCAGCTCTAGACCTCTGGCTCCACATCACTTCCTCCTTTACTAGCGTTTCATTTATTTCCTTTTTCAATGCCTCTACCTCTTCAGCGGTCTCATGCAACTTGTTCAGGGCCTCAAGCTCTTGCAAACGTTTTTGCTTCACCCTCAAAATTTTGTTCACATTTCCAAACACATCACGATTCCACCTTTGGAGATGGTCTTGACAGCACTTGAGTCTATCTTGAATCATGAATTCAGGGTCTTCTCTAAGAGGGTCCCAAGCTTCCTCTATGATTTGTCTGCATCTGTCATCACGGGTCCACATAGCCTCAAATAAAAATCTTTTCTTCACAGATCTTGTTGGATGTTTCTTTTTCAAAAACAGGGCAAGCATACAATGGTCCGAAGCAGACATAGATACATGATGGACAATTGCATCCTTAAACATATTTCTCCACTCATCATTTGCCACCACTCTATCTAGTCTAATCAATGTCCTTTGCTCTCCTAGTCTGCCATTACACCATGTGTATCGTTGCCCCACAAACCCCAAGTCAGTAAGCCCACAATTATACAAGCATTCCCTAAACTCCCACATCTGAGTTGCATCCCTCTCTAGCCACCCTAATTTTTCCTCAGCATGCATAATCTCATTAAAGTCCCCAAACACAACCCACGGCATATCACATTGTTTTTTCAGGCAATCCAATAAATTCCAAGAAATTTTCCTCTTACCTGTGTCTGGGTGTCCATAAAACCCAGTAGCTCTCCACGGTGCTTGCCCCGCCTCGCCTTGAACCACCACATCTATGTGGGAATTTGAACAACTCTTCAGCCTCACCTCCGTCCCTTTCCTCCAAATCATCGCTAAACCACCGCTTTTTCCATCACTAGGAACAATTATCCCTTCCGTGTACTCAATTTTATTTTGAAAGCCCTTCATTTTACTGACACTAGCTTTGGTCTCCACAAGGAAAACCAGGATCGGTTGCTTTGATTTCACCTCCTCGGTGAGAATCCGAACCGCAGGGGGTGATCCCAGACCCCGGCAGTTCCACGCCAGTAAACTCATTGAGCTCTTAGATTATTATATATTTTAGACAATTTCATGTAATTCTTAGATAGAGTTGATCAGCTAAATGTGTTATGTATGCTAAGGTCTGACATTAGATGTTTGTTACATTAAAATGGATTATAAGTGAAGCAAATACCCTCGGTTTCGATTGTAACTTATTTTTAATTGGAAAGAATGTTATATTTAAAATTTCTCCAAATCATTTGACTAGTTCTTTTAGATTATAGTGCAATATATAGTACTTTCCTTTTGACAATATCTCTATCTAGCAATATAATTCAATGCAGTTCATTTAATTTCGTCAATATAGCTATCAGTTTTAGGACCTATGGTTCAAATTTTTCAATGACTCAAGCGTGTGTGCCAGTTTTTGTTTCTCAAAAATATATATATATATATATTTTTATGAAAATTTGCTAAAATATACTTGTATCCTGAAAAAATTTGAAAAAAGTGAGAAAAAACAGAAAAAAAATTAGGTTTTAAAAAATTGTATATAAAAGTTAAAACTTAAAACTTAAAAATGATGCCAAACTCACCCGTCTAATTAGTTTCTACCATAGCAGAAGATTTTTCCTGCCTGTATTATTGGGCTTGAGTTCAAGAATTAACATTTTCGATCCAAAAAAAAAAAAAAAAAAAAAAAAAAACAGAAAGAAAGAAGGGGGAACAAGGTTGCATACCAAAATCATCTCTCCTAGACCTAATAAAGATATACATATGTCATGATGCTATATGTCAACAACCATTACCAATACTATCACACTAGCTAATGCAAATGACATTATCTTATGATTTCATTTAACAATATTTACTATCATGCTATTTTTTTAGTTCACATTATCAGGTTTATTGAACTTCATTAATGGATTATGGCCGAGCTGTGGGGAAGAGCAAATTATTGTGTTCACCACCAATCATAAGGAGAAGCTTGATCCTGCTTTGTTGCGCCCAGGCCGCATGGACATGCATGTGCACATGTCATATTTAACCATGGATGGGTGCAAGCAATTGGTTTATAATTATCTTGGTATCGATGGTGACCACCAACTCTCTGAAGTGATTAAGGCATTGCTGAAGAATAAAAAAGTTACTCCAGTTGAAATCGCTGAGGAACTTTTGAAGAGTGAAGATCCTAATGTTGCTCTTCGAGGAGTCGTCGAATTTCTGGAGCAAAAGTAACTAGAGAATGGAATCATCGATCATTTGATGGGTTTACGGATATCATTTGTGTGGGTATGACTCTGTATGCATTATTATTGTTAGGACATATGTGATTCAATGTTAGGAACATATGTCAATATCTATGTAATTGGCTAATCTTTTGACAAAACGCACTTTACTTGTAATTGAGTAAATCTAGGATGTGTTTAATACTTCAAAGAACAAGAGTTCAAGTATTGTATTGAAGTCATGCAAATCTGTCCAAGAAACAAGTGAAGAAGTGCTGATTCATTAAAACTCGACAAATGCTCGACAGATAGCTATCTATCGAGGTTTAATGAGGCTCGACAGATACTATCTATCGAGGTATCTATCGAGAATTACGAAAATCAGTTTTTCAGATCTGATTTTCGGCCCATGCTTATGTATTTGTGTAGAGTTTCTTTTCTCACAACCCTAAACATATATAAGGCTTATTTTAGAGGCTGTCACATAAGAGAATACAAGGAGAACACATGCAAAAGGTGACCGATGCCTTATTCTCTCTGAAAGAAGCTACTGCGTCTTTGCGCCTTAGGGTTTTGTAACCAAGTGCTTCTTGATCTTCATTGTTGATGAAGTGAAGAACTTTGCAGCCAAAATTTTCTTCAAGTTGGTGTGTTAGTCATGTACTGGAAGCCGTGCATCTTTTGATTAGTCACGTACTGGGATCCGTGCAAAAAGGGTGGCGTTCATATATTGAAGAGTTCAGAGGTTTTGAAGCGGTAGAAGGTTTCTGCTGTAAGTTCATCTGCGGGAATTGTAAAGTCTAGGGACAAAAGTTTTGTACTAGATCTTAAACTTTTCTTTACTATAGTGGATTGCTTTTCGGGAAGGTTTCCCCCCAGGTTTTTTACTGTGAAACTAGTTTGTTTCATTGGTTTTCCTGGGTCATCATATTTTGTCTTATTTATTTTTCCGCTGCATGATTTTGACATGATATTGATGTTTGTTTGTTTTAACAGGTTTTATTCATAATAAATCTAATTAACAACTTGGGTTTAAAACTTGTTAATTCTATCAACCGGGGTCTAAATTTCTCAACAATTATGTATCTCTTTATCACGCATGTAGTACTTTTTTTTATTTTGTGTGACTCTCTATCATGTAGTATAATCTCTGTTTGTGATGAATAAATGTATGTATGTTCGAAATTGGATGAATATGCTCAAGAATGTATTCAAACTTCAAAATTCAAACTAGTAATAAAAAATATTTTTTAAAATAAAATAAAATAAAATAAAATTTCTCACATGAAAAATCTATAAAATTAATAAAAACAATTAAAAAAAAAAAACAAGAGAGCGTAGTCATATGTAATTCAAAAATGCCACTTATATATTTTCCATACAAATATTTGATTGATGCGTGCATATTTCAAAATAGTTTCAACTTAAACCTATTCCAAAAATTCAAATACCAAAATTTTAAGTTACCTTACAAATATTTATACGTTTCCCAGAAACCCATGGGGCCCTTTTCATTTAAAGAATACTTTTCAAAAGCTCATGAGATTTTTTTTTTTTTTTTTTTTTTTTTGAAAAATGTTCAAAAATTCAGTGGTCTTTTCTTTGGATTTTTGTTCTTTGAAAATAAAATTAATTTTTCAAAATTCCTTTGAACTTTTCACCTCTTTTTGTTTTTCTTTTTTGAAAGGAACATTTCACCTCTTTGAAAATAAATTTCCTTATTCAATATAAACTTCTCTTTTTCAAAATAACCATGGAATTTCCTCTTTTCAAAAATGGAACAATTTTTGTGTGAGCTTGGCAACAGATTATAAGTTAGTTTTTTGCTTAAATTGTTTATCGTTTACGTGTCTTACACTACCTTTTGTATTAGCTTCATTTCAATTAAGTTTCATTTTTTTTTTAAAAGCTAGATTTTTGTTTTTTGTTTTCGTTTGAGAACAATTCAACAACATTTAGATCTATGGAAATTAAACAATTGTATATCAATTATTGCGAAATATCTAGATGAACAAAAAATCTAGACAAGCTGATGATACTCATATTCTACATGAGCACAACAAAGTTAAAATATAAGAGTCAAAAGGAGGAAAAATATCAAGAGAATACAATTTTCCCAAAAAATATAAAGGAGGAAATTCATAACAAACTTTAGGGATAATAATTTAATGATTTAACTATTTTTAGAAATAATTTTATTACTAAATTCATACAAAATAAGTTATAAACACTCCCTCTCTCGCAAACTTTAAAAACTTCTATTCAAGCAGAAGTAAATAAAGATACAACAACTACCAAAATAGCTTTCACAGAAATATTTAGAAATTCCCAAGATCTTTATACACAAAAAGGCAAAACAAATCTCCAGTGTACAACTCCTAATCTCAACTTGAAAATATTATCTGCAAAATAAGAGAATTCATACCTAAAAAAATTATTCATTTAGAAGGAAATAAAAAGAATCAGTATATATTTTCTCCTGTTAATGGAGACTTGCAATTAGTATGCATTTCCCTCCCTTTACCACTAGCCCGAAACAATGGGAAGAAAGATTTGACTTTTATACATATATAGTAAGAATATTTGGCTTAAATCCATGAATTGCTTATACTCAGGAGATAAAGCAATTATGAAAGGTACCAATTATTTCAACACACAAAAAAAAAAAAAAAAAAAAAAAAAAAAAGAAAGAATAATCATAATGAATTGAAAAGCAAGCAATATGGACGGCTTGAGGATGATGATCCAATATGTTTTTGAAAATATTGAACATCAATGCAAGAACCTATAAGTGACTTTCATTCAACATTTTATTTATCATGAATTCTATCCAACACATGCTAGAATCTTTTAATTCAAACACTCTTCATAACTAAAGAAAATCAAATATGACTACAAACGATTTGAAAAAAATTTAAAACTTTATTAGCAAAATATATTAAAAAACAAGCATAGACCAAGTACAATATAAACTGATAAGGAACTTCATTAGCACAACTTTCCAATCAAGGCATAGAAGCATACAAAAATAAAGAAAATGCTAAATGTACTACTAATTTTACAACAAAAGGCTTAGGAAACTTACTTCAATGAAAATATTGAAGGGGCGACATTTCATAAATTTTCCACAAATGAGTCATTCTATCCACTACAATGACAACTTCAAATTCTAAAGCATCATCCAAGATGTTGGATTTGTGAATGTAGTATTATACAAAATATGAATGATTCCAATTCATGGGCAACTAAATAGTCCTAGTAGATGCACCTAATGAGGGAGACATGAAAAGAAAAAACCATTGTCAGCTCGAATTTTATTTGCCCTAGTCAAATGATTTCGATGTCGATAAATCATAATTTCTCTACAACTAAAAGTAATGGCTAATAGGGATTTATCATGACCAACTCTAGAGTCTAGAACATGACAAAGAGACTTTCAAAGGATGTTACAAACCCCAAGAAATTGTATGTTGGAGATGGTGAATTTTTTTTTTAAAATGTATGGTATAGGTGGAACATTTTGCTCAATGAGTTTCATGATGTTATCTTCTCATATACTTGAATCAGCAACAAAAATATTGTCTTGCATGCGTAGGAGGGGATGCGATGTTTACCTTTATTGATAAAGGAACAATGTCAGCACCTAATCACCTAGATCTTGAAAAACAATTAAGACTCTAGTAGAAAAAGAATTTATTGGCACATCACAATCCTTAAAAAGCAGCAATATAGAAAGTGTTTCTCTGTTCGAAAAAAGCAATCTTTAAGGTGCAGAGTCCCACTCCATGGTCAGAAACTCCATGCATAAGCCTGCTATTGGATGCAACTATCAAATTAATGGTCAAATAAAGACAAATAGAAATGCTTATCATTAGTTAATATAAAGACATAAGACACAAGACAGGCAGCAGGAACATTAAAAAATCTTATCAGATTAATATGAAATTGAAGTATTCTAAACATCATATACAAAGTTTGAGAAAAATGATTTGGAAATTTATTTGCTATTTGAATCTTTAAAATTTTCTCGTGTTAAAGCCAAAAATAGTTCCAATTATAAGATGTCACATTAAGGAATCGTGAATGAAAAGAAATGATACCATGTGTTAGATTTGAAGATAATTATTATAAAAAGTAAAAAAACAAAAGAGTCAGTAGTGAAGTTGAATAGAGAAAATTAAAGATCTTAAACTTCTAAAGTGATTAAGCAGATGAGGCATCCAATTCATATTCATTTGTAGGCCCAAAATGTCCTAACTATAAACGAAGTAGGGTGCAAGTGACTATTGCTACCATTTTGAAATAAAAAAGGTCATAATTTCAGTTGCTCAAGTCTGCAAACAATTAAATGTTATTTTCATGAGAGACGTTAGATCATATTAGCTTTATGCAAGATTTTAAAATGGGAAGATGAAAGAAAAAAAAATCAGAAAAATTCAAACAAAAGACAAAAGAAAAGCACCATTTTATCTTAATTAGATACAAATCCAACCACAATTCTTCCAGCATACAATCCAAATTGCATAAGTATAGAAAATCGGGACATTTTGGAAGTAGTTTAACATAGAAACAACTTTGAAATACAAAATAATTTCAACTTAAAAGACCTAATGCTATGATGTTACTTGTTTCATTTGGTCATAACTGGCTGGGTTAACAGCATTTACTATAGCATTTTCTACTACATTAGGGCCAAAGCTAGTCCAATAATTTTCTTAATAGATTGGTGAAGGACAAAATAGCTTACACTCAAGATTCTTGTATTTGAATTTAGTCAACTGTTCAACTCAAAGCTTTGTTGAACTGGGTAAAAGTGACTTAAGGTCTGTTTGGGATCCGTTTATTTTGTTGAAACTGAAAACTTTTTACTGAAAGTACTGTAGATAAAGGTAAAAGTTAGCTGAAATAGTATAGTAGGACTCGTGAATAATACCAAAAATGCAGTAGGACTCATGAATAGTAGCAAAAATAAGCTGAATAGTAAAATAAGCTGACTTTTTAATTTTTGCCAAACACACACTTAGAGTAATTAATAATATGTACAATTCCCCTACTACATAGCTAATTTGTCTTCAACTTGGGCATGCTTAAATATGTAAAGCATTTAAAGAATGTAGATATTGGTGGTACTGAACTCTTAACTTCCAAGGATTTGTTCACAAACGATGGAGTGAAGGGAATTGTTTTTTGCTGGTCTGTATTTAGTTCAGTCGATCTCTGTTCTCTCTCTTTCTCCGTACAGCAAGCAAGTCTATACTTTTAGACCCATTATGTGATTTGGTTGGTGCAATTTCGGTTTTTTTTTTTAAATTTAATTATTTGTGTTTTTCCCTTTGCTTTTATACATTTTCATCATATTTATCTAATATAAAATATATACTAGTATTATGCCCATGCGATACATGACTTAAACAAAAATTTTATGTACTAATTAGAGACAAATTTAATACATTGAGTTCGTGATCATATGCAAATAACAATTGAATGTTAAAAAATACAAAAAGGTAGAATAGAATAAGTGAATAACTAATCATATATGGGTAACCAATAACCAATATATATATATATATATATATATATATATATATAGTAAGCAATACATAGAGTGACTTCATTAACAATTTTCATGTTTTATTGGTTCCTAAGCTATGCATGCATGAAAATAACTGAATTTGAAGAAAATATCGTTATATTGAGCTAGAATAGTAAATGGATAAAATAGAATTCTATCTAATAAAATTGCAATAATTAATTAAAAGAAAATTTGTAATCATAAATGTACTAACACTTTATAACTAAAAATCGTTAAAGATACCATAAAATTTTACAAACTGCCATGGTATCACAAACTAATGTGACAAGAAATAAACTTAATTAACATTATTAAAAAATTATAGATAATAGAAAAATATTACAAATTTGATTACTTATAACATATTAACGTGTCACCAAATCACAAAACAATAATTTATTATGTTGATTAAATAACACAAATCATATTTTAGACACCTAAATTTATAAATATTTGATAGTAATTTTAGAATACTCACAGTTTCTAGGGAGGCTCAAAGAATTGAGATTTAAAAAATCACTATCTACTAGTAATTTCCTTGTTCTTTCAATAAAAATTGTCATACTTCACGGCTGAGAATGACGTAAAGGTAGACGGTAAAGCGCAAAACCAAACAATTTGGTCACTAAACAGTAAAAGATTTCTTATGAAAAAAATAAAACTTTGAATTCCAGCACACGGTTTTGTCAAAGACTCAAGAGCTCAATGAATGAGCTATGTCATTTCCTGTCACAAAACTGTTTGCTTTTTGAAAAACTGGGAAGTTTGAAAGAAAGAACAGAGAAACTTCAAATATGTAGGCGAGAGCAAAAGAGTAAAAAATATCAGACCTGATTACTTGTGCATCACGCTCAATCTCATAGTTTATATACAAATTATTGCTATCTTCGTGGATAGGTTTCTATAGCATTTTGTCAGAGAATCTTTGAAATAACTATGAAGTCGACTCCACAGCATGCACATTTGTATTAGCTTGTCCAAAAATTTATTTTTATTTTAGATAAGAACTTTTTTTAAATAATTTCACATAACCATTATTTGTTATATTGTCTATTTTATTAAAATATTAAAATTTCTTGATATTTTAGTTGTTTATCTATCTTCACACATCATTAACACCATCCACTCTATTTAGTGGTGGCTTTAGGAATTTTTTTAAGATGATCATAAAGAAATTTTAATTAACAAAATTTAATAAAAAGATAATTTGAATATATCGAGTTGTCAACACAAAAAAAAAAATGCAAATATATTAAGTTTTACAACTTCATTCTACTAGTTTTCATATTTCAAATTATTACAAGATAATGCATTATCATTTGTCATTATATATTATCAATATGGGTAGATGTGACTATTTTCTTTTGTTATGTTTATATAACATTTTTATTTTTATGCAGTTGTCATTATCTGTTTGTAATCAAATTTGCAATATTTCTATTATCTCTAATAAATTTAACTTGATAAATAAATTAAAGGTAATAAATATTGGGAAATGTTAACGAGTGCCGTACGGCATTGGTTAAAAATCTAATTAAAGAAAGTTTTTATGGAAAAAGAAAAAAAAGCAATTAATGTTTTGACAGCTTTACATATTAATGGGCAGAGACTTTGGCGGAAATTGGGGAAGTTTAAGGAAAATAACAGAAAAACTTCATGTAGTTAAATCACATGATTCACATTCAAATCAAATGTGTGGCGAGAGCAAAAGACTAAAATGAAAAAGTTTAGGGATGCAAAAAATTACGCAACTTCTTTGTCTCTTGATATCTAAAATTAAAAATTAAAAGCCCATGGGTTTTTTAGAAAGAAATAACAGGTTTCATATATATATATATAATAAATAAATAAATCGTTCTTTGAAAGTATTTTCACAAAAAGAAAAAAGAAAATTGAAAGCTTGGATAATTTGAAACTTTTTTTAATTTATTTTTTCCTATGTAATGTGAAATTATGAATAAAACATTTCACCTCTTCAAAATTCCATGAATTTTTACTACGATAAGCCTATTTTTATCATCAAGAAACTATAAATAACAATTTATTATCATATGAACCGACAAATTTTTAGTGAGAAGATGACCGAGAGTGTGAAAACTGGGAAGTTTGATAACAGAAAAACTTCAAATGTGTGGGCGAGAGCAAAAGAATAAAGAAGATCAGACCTTATTACTTGTGCATCACGCTCAATCTCATATTCATTGATGTGAACGTACAGCTCCGCCAAACAGAAATTGCCCACCTCACCATCCCAACGTCATACAAAATAAATTATTGCTATCTTGTTCTACAGCATAGCGTCAGAATCTTTGAAATAACCCATTGGCGTTTGTTACTCAATAATACACACTCTTTGGCCTTTTAGTAATAATTAAAACACAGTAAATTTTTATGTGCGCAAAAGTATGTGTATTAGTGTCTGTTTGGGAACAGTTTATTTAGTTGAAATTGAAATTTTTTTACTGAAAGTACTATAAATAAAACTAAAAAGTAGCTGAAATAATATAGTAAGACCCATGAATAGTACCAAAGAGTGCAATGAGACTCATAAATAGTAGCAAAAATATTACAAAATTTATTAAATAACTTTCACAAACTGGTATGACACTACAAACTAATGTGGCAAAAAATAAATTTAAAATAATAAATAAATGAATCATAATGGAAATATTACAAATTTTATTACATAAAACTTATTATCACAAAATCACCAAAAAATATTTTAAATATTAATTTATTATGTAGTTTAAATAGCACAAATCATATTTTAGACATTAATTTATAAACTTTTTAAAATAATTCTAGCAATTTTCCTCCCAGGTCTCGAGTGAGGCTCAAAGAATTGAGATTATAAAAAAAAATTATCTAATTTCCTTATTCTTTTAATAGAACTGCCATTCAATAGGAAAAGAAAATTGAGGCAAAAAATAAAAAAATAAAAACCTTCTAGGCATAGATTGACGAAAAAAGAGTAATTAGAGCTTTATTACTTATAAAACTTAAAAATAAAAAATAAAAAATAAAAATTGTATTCCAGTACTCAGTTGTGTCAAAAGCTCAATCAATGAGCTTGTAAATTCCTGCCATAAAAGTCTTTAGCTTTTGGAAAATTGGTGCCAACGAAGAGTCAGTTGACTCAGTCTACTAAGTAGTAAGCACTAACGTTTTTTTTTTTCATCAGCATTTTAATTTTTGAGGGAGACGAGATTGAGAGAGTTCACGCTTTCAATCCTTCACCGAGAGGTAATCACTAAACACTCACTATATTCAACATTATGATTTTAAATTTTTAGTACTTAGTAACAACTGCTTTAAGTTTATATATATTTATATATAAAATTAGCTTTTATTTTATATTTATTCAATATAAATTAGCTTTTATTTTATATTTATTCAAAATTAGCTTTTATTTGATATTACATTTGCTGGAAAAATTATAATTTGATATTGTTGTGGGAACTTTGTTTTTTTGTTGTTTGGAAATTTTTTTATTAGATGGATGTCGATGCTCCACCTGGATTTGGTGCACCTGGGGACCCTAACCTACCTCCTCCTAGTCTTGGTAGTGCTAACCCTAACCCACCTGAACCTACAGCACCAATTGGACTTGGTGCATCACTTCCCCCACTATCACCTAAACAAGGTGGTAAGGACCCGTCTATAGTATGGCAACATTTCATTAAGTTGGCTGGTTTTGATCCCAAAAATCCTAGATCTCAATGCAAGTATTGTAAAAATCAATATAAATGTCATGGTAAGAAAAATGGTACTTCGGGCATGTTGCAACACATGAAGGTGTGTAAGAAGTGGCCTTTTCCACGTGATGATAAGCAAAAAACTTTGTCTTTCCAAGCGAAGAGAGAAGGGGAAAGTGGTTCAAATGTGTTAGTAGTTGCAAATTATAGTGAAGAGAGGATAAGGTTGGCATTGGCAAGGATGATTGTCATTGATGAATTGCCTTTTAAATTTGTGGAGCATCAAGGTTTTCAAGAATTTATGGAAATAGTTGAGCCTAGGTTTCCTATTCCCCATCGCACTACCATTGCAAGGGCTTGTATGAAGATTTATTCTAGTGAGGTGGATGTTTTGAGAAGGGCTTTTGTTGGGCAACGGGTTTGTGTGACAACGGATACTTGGACATCCATACAAAACTTGAACTACATGGTAGTCACCGCACACTTCATTGATGGGGATTGGACTTACCAAAAGAAAATCTTGAACTTTTGCCCTATAGCTAATCACAAAGGGGACACCATAGGTAGAGCGGTTGAGTCATGCTTGTTGAAGTGGGGTATAGACCGGTTGTTTACAATCACCGCGGACAATGCTAGTTCTAATGAGGTGGCAATTGATTATGTCAAGAAGAAAACAAAAGAAAGAGATAGTAGCATATTGGGTGGTGAGTTCATGCATATGCGTTGTTGTGCGCATATCTTGAATTTGATTGTGCAAAGTGGGTTGAAATCCATTCATGAATCAATTGCCAAAGTTCGGAATGCGGTGCGATATGTGAGAGCTTCTCCCGCAAGGTTTGAGAAGTTTCAAGAATGTGTTGAAAATGAGAAAATCAAAGCCAAATGTTTGTTGTCCCTTGATGTGCCAACAAGGTGGAATTCCACTTATCTCATGTTAGATTGTGCTTTGAAATTTGTGAGAGCATTTGATAGGTTGGAAGAGGAGGATGGGCATTACAAACTTTATTTTTGTGAAGCGGGTGGGAATGGGAAAAAGCCCATTGGTCCTCCTAACTATCTTGATTGGGAAAATGTCAAGACCTTTGTGAAATTTCTAGGCATATTTTATGAGGCGACACTTAGATTTTCTGGGTCCTTGTTTGTCACTTCTAATACATACTTCCATGAGCTAATTAGCATTGAAGATCAATTGCAACAGTTGTGTAGTGTTGATGGGGATCCACTTTTGAAGAGTATGGCGGTAGAGATGAAAAAAAAATATGATAAGTATTGGGGAAGTATGGATAATATCAATTTGATGCTTTTTGTTGCTGTTGTTCTTGACCCAAGGTATAGATTGAAGTATGTAAAGTTTTGGTTTAGGGAGTGGTATGGAAAGGACAAGGGGGATGTGATGAGCTCTAAGGTTCGGGATGCATTGAAGAGGTTGTATGTGGAGAGAGTGGGTCAAAATGGAGGTTCGAGTTCTAGCGGTAGTGGTGCTTCATTGTCTAGGGACTCCAGGCCAAGTGTTGGCAATGCTTCATTGTCTGATCGCATTAAAAGTTATAATAATAGGTTTAAGCAACACTTGGCGGACGAGGACAGTGTGGAAAGCAAATCTGAGTTGGATAGGTATTTGTTGGAATCTTCTGAGGACCCTGATGTGGAAGATTTTGACATTTTGATGTGGTGGAAAATGAATTCTTCTAGATATCGAGTCCTTTCCCAAATTGCCCGTGATGTGTTGGCTATTCCTGTTTCTACAGTTGCATCCGAGTCTGCTTTTAGTACGGGGGGGCGTGTTTTGGATTCGTTTCGTAGTTCACTATCTCCTAATACAGTTGAAGCCCTTATTTGTACCCAAAATTGGTTGAAGGATGCAAAGGAAAAAAGACCAATAAAGCTTCGGGAGTGCATGGATAATGTGGAGGATATGAATGGTTTTGAGATTGACACTGGTAAATATATGTTCATTTTGTTTGTTGTATATATCAATTATTTATTTATTTGCTCAATGCTTACGAATCATTTTATTTTGAATGGGATTGTAGAAATTGCATCGGTTTGCCCAATGCCATTGCCTATGGAAGAGGATCCAAGCACCGTTGTGTTGGATGATGATGAGTGATGTGCTGCTCTTTGCTTGGAGTTAGTTAGTAGTTAGTATTATGTAAGTATACTTGTTATTCTCATTCGTTTGTATTAATTATAAATATTCTATTGTTCATAAACGTTTTATTGTTATTAACACATGTTTGTTTTGTTTTGTTTTGTATTTTGTAGGAGTTCTAGAATGATGCATAATGCACAGACTTACTGGACAAAGGACTTACAAGAATTAGCATTCTTTTGCCTATATGCTAATTATATCTGTACATGTTATTGGTGGTGGACTTTTCACTAATGATAGTTATTTAGGTATTCATGGTTGGGATTATTATTGGGGATACAAGCAATTAGCATTCTTTTGCCTAAATGCTAATTTAATTTGTATATCTTTCTTTTGGCATTTGTGGACAGTGACAAATGGTTCTGTAATACGTTATTAAGTAGATACATTAACGCTTATTGTTATTGACACTGACACACACAGTGACACTAATGATATTATTATTATTATATGCTACATGATAGTATTTTGGGAGTTGAACTCTTATTGAGGCAATTTCAAAATATTTTTGCATGGTGAATGAAATGAAAAAATTTAGATCATTATGTGAACATATTTTTTGCTTAGGTTTTGCACATGTTTGAAATGAAAAGTACAGTTTTGAAATTTTGGATCATTATGTGATCATTATGGATCATTATGTGAGATTTTGCACAGGTTTGAAATTTTGGATTATTATGTGATCATTATAAAATGAAAAATACATTATTTGACACAGGTTTCTTGAACAGGTTGATATATTGATATTGGGCTTGGAAGCCCAATTTTTTTATTATTAAAAAAATAGCTTTTTTTTAATATTTCAAACCGATCAAACCGACTAAACCGCACCGCAAAAAACCGCACCGCTATATGTCGGAAAACCGACCCTAGGCGGTGTGCATCGGTTCCAATTATGAAAAAACCGATCTTTATCGGTTCGGTAATAAATTTGGAAAAAAACCGCCTTTACCGAACCGCGCACACCCCTAACGAAGACTGAAAAGGAATAGAGACTAGAGAGTCAATGAAAACCGACATTTCTTAACAGCTTTCGAGGGCGCCGCAGAATGAGAATTGGTGATCACAATGTTTCCATGCAGAGGGACAGAGATTGACTGACTGATAGAGAGAAAGGAAGGTTCCGTTTGGATACAACTTATTTTTGTTGAAACTGAAAACTGAAAACACTGTAACAAAATAATTTTTAAATGTGTAAATAGTCTCGTGAGACCCATTTTTAATATTTTTTTCTAAATAAAATGGCTGTAAGTCCCATGAACAGTACTACTACAGTGCATAAACAATAATAATTATCTCAAAAAACAAAAAACACGTAAAAAAAAACTGAAAACGCGAACGTGGATCCAAACAGTTAATTAATGAGAGACTGAGAAAGTGAAAGGGAATAACAGAGAAATTTCATGTGACTCATCAGGCACTGTGCTCTCTTAACTCTCAGGGTGTCACGTGGACAAACTTATCTAGTAGCTCAATATGAAAGGGAATAGAGTCAAATAAATTGAGGCGCTGCATAATGACAATTGGTGATCACATTTTTCCCATACAAAGTGAGAGAGATTGACTGACTCTATAAGAGAGGAAGATTTTCCATTTCTGAGTGAGAGACTGAAGCGTGAAATGAAAACTGAGAAGTGAAAGGCGTACAAACACACGCGCGGACATGCATATATACTGAAGCAAATGCATTTTTACTATAGTAGCATCTAAAAATAAATGTTACTTTATATAGTGGAGTGAGATTCAAATGTGAAGAAACTTCACCAACAAACTAGTAAACTAGTAGGTAATGGCAAAACTTCAACTATATATATATTTTTTGGATGTTAAATTTGACAAATCTACCATTAAATTACAATTTCTTATTATATTCTCCACATTTTCAAATTTCAAGAAAATAAAAAATTAATAGTTATGTTATCAATTAAATGTTTAAATTCAGAAGCGGCTCTATAGCCAGCTTAACCTAGCAAAAAAAAAAATTATATATAAATTTTTTTTTGTTCTGATCCCTAAAATAAAATTTTGAACACCCTAATCCTAAATTTTTTTTTAATCCCAATTGAAATAAACTTGAATATGATCATCTTAGTGCTATTTTCACAATATTATTTTCACAATGATTTTACAATAAAAGTTAAGTGGCAAGTTTTAATTGATTTTTATCTTGACCCAATAATGACATCACTTTTTTACATATCTTTAACAATTTGCACCTTAGATTTTGTTGTGATAGTGTTGTGTCAGTAGCTTTACTCTTAAAATTGCTGCTTTGTTTTTAAAAATAAATAAACCTTCTCTCCGAACTCTGGCTTACTTTACGATTGGCCACGTAATGAAATTGTTTTTTCCTGCATTTTTCTTCTTCATTAGCAAAAAATTACCACTTTTAGCACACAAAAATTACAACACTATTGGCCCTCCTAGAAAAAAAAATCCTAGAGCCCCACTGTTTAAATTATTCATTTTTTGGCGAGAAGAACTGAAGAAGTACTATTGAAGACTTGCAACAATTATTTTTTAAATCATTATTTTTTTTCTTTTTTTTCAGCGGAGTATTATTGAAGACTTGCAATAATTACATTTGATACTAAATCAATTTTGTTCAACCTTTTCACTATGTGGTATCAGCTTTGCAGAAGTATCAATCACTCTTTTTTGGGCATAGAGAAGTATAATAGAAGACTTTCAACTTTGCAAAAGTATCAATCATTTTTTTTTTTAGCGGGAAGAAGTATTATTGAAGAATTGCAATAATTACATTTGATTATTATTGAAGACTTTTAACATTGCAAAAGTATCAATTTGTTAGGTTCTAAATATTTAGGATTAAATGTTTAGGTCCTAATTTTATGTATATTGGCAAATAGAGTACAAAAACATGTCTAGTATAAGGTATTTATGTCTTAGAATAGTTTTAGGCATTGCTCAAGTTGATTCAAGTCAAGATTCAAGAACAGTCAAGCTGCAGAAAAAAGAATTCAAAATCTACCTTACTCGACCGATCAAGATGCGTTTTTTGTAGATTTTAAATAAAGCCTGAAAGCCCGTGAAACATTTAGGGTTTAAGTCTAACATTGCAAGGTTTTTCTTTTTTCGATGGAGTATTATTAAAGACTTGTAATAATTACGTTTGATACAAAATCAATTTTGTTCAACCTTTTTTCACTGTGTGGTATCAGCTTTGTAGAAGTATCAATCACTCTTTTTTGGGCATTTTTTTTGGTGGAGAATTATTGAAGACTTGCAATAATTACGTTTGATACTAAATCAATTTTGTTCAACCTTTTCACTGTGTGGTACCAGCTTTGCAAAAGTATCAATTGCTCTTTTTTGGGCATTTTTTTTGGTGGAGTATTATTGAAGACTTGCAATAATTTTGTTTGATATTGAATCAATTTTATTCAACCTTTTATTTAAAGTTCTAATCATTCTCGACATCACGCCACGCAGGCCTGTTTTTAGAGTGGTTGTAGAAAGTTCAATTGTGGTCCCGGCCCCCAACAATCCCTCCCTCACAATGACTCTCCTGTGACTCGAACCCATGACCTTGGCTCTGATACCATTTGTCAGACCGTGAGCTGTGTCATTCCACCTCAAAACCAATTAGTGATGAGGAAGACACACTCAAATCTTTTATGGCATTCGACATCACGTCACATGGGCCTATTTTTAGAGTGGTTGTAGGGAGTCAAATTTCGGTCTCCCCAACACCGGGTTTGCTCGGAAACCATTTGTAACAACCCGAGGAAAGTGTCAATCACATTTGCACTTATACTCCAAAATGACTATTAAATTACAATTGGAGCTCCTCATAATCATTTGTAAACCCAAGATCCACCTAGTAAACACCCAATGTAAGACTCAACACACGTCCGCACCACACATATTCAAACAATTCAAATTAACCATACAATTTGGAGAATCACAGTATCAGTTCTAGGAAGCAAGCCTGAAAGCTTGAAAGAAGCTCGACGGCAAAATGAAAGCCTCTATGAGTCCCTTGTCCTACTTATCAGTGTCCAAAAGTCCCTCCCTAGTATCAAAAAAGAAAATTTATACTTATAATATTTTTAAGAATTCGAATAAGTGTTTGAAGTATTATTTAAAAATTTTAAGAATCAAGTAAATTTAAAGTTTTCAAAAATAGGTTTATATTCAAAGTCTTTATATACGTACATACATACATATATAAATATATATATATATATATAATTCTTTCTAGCCAGTAATAAACATGGTTGGATTTTAGGTTCATTATTTGACAATAAAAGACTCTAGAGTCAACCGACTTCACAAGAAAAGGTTCAATTGATTTGCAATCACCCTTTTATTTATTGCGAAATTTGCCATGGATTGTTTCTTTGGTAAATAATCTGTCATGGATTTATAAAACAAATGAACCTTGCGATAAAAGCAGTGACAAGATAATTAAGTATTAATGAATTTCATATTCTCAGTTATCGTACAAAATTTCCCCTAAAAAAAAAGTTATTGTACAAAATTCATCACTAAAACGAAGTGTAAAAAACAAATTGGAGCACATATCAATGAATTTCATATTGTCAATTATATTGTAAACATGAAAGAAATTAAGTTATTTATAATTAAGTATTAATGAATTTCACATTCCCAATTACTGTTCGTAATTCATCACTAAAAGGAAGTGTAAAAATATATTGGAATACACAGTAAAGAATTTCATATTCTCAATTATATTGTAAACATGAATTTTTTTGGTTGCAAATAAACAAGAAAAAAATTGAATTATTATATATAAACTAATTACAGGTAGAAGACACCAACTCATGAGGTCGCCCCCTACTCATTTTTTTTTATTATAAAAGAAATTGAGTAAAAGTTAAACTAAAAAACCATTAACTTTAGTTTCAACAAACATATGAATTATATTCCATAGAAAAAGGGGGACCAACCAATAAAGTTTGCGAAAGATAGAAAACTTTGGCTTGAATTAATAAAGTCAAACGATTTATTTTCCCCTAAACTAGTAGACGTAGTTTCCTCAGTATCAAGTATGAGTTAAATAACTTTCTCAAAAAAAAAAAAAAAAAAAAGTATGAGTTAAATATGTGATCATCAATAATCATTATATATATATATATATATATATATATATATATGAGATGGGTTCAAGTTACACCTGGTGTAACTCTTGTAAAGTTACACCTTTTTTACATATTAGATTACTAAAAGATCTAACGGTTAAAAAAGACACCATTAAATGTTATTGTTTTCCACTTTTGTCTCTCTCCTTATTTATTGTTTTTCACTCGATTAAAGGGCACTTCCCATTTTCAACAGCCCACTTTTCAAATGAGTCATTAAACTCTCTCCACTCAACCCACTTGATTTGGCCATGGTTTTTTTTTTTTTTGATAAAGATAACAAAGGCACGAGGACAAATCCTTCCAAAGATGATAATACAATAATTCTACACAACTTTAACTTTAAATTTAAATCCTCACAATGCCGAATCACAAAGATGAGAAAAGACTTTATCAAAATTTAAGAGTAGAAACTAATTTCTAATTCTATATCCTATCACCATAGCGAGGCAACTTCCTAAAACATATATTGGTAGAACAATTGCACTCATCCACAGCCACAAGAATCTCTAGTAAAAAAACACTTCCAAATTAATAGCAATAAACCACACAACCACAACTGCAACCACTCAGAAGAATGTGCTCTCTTAGTTTCAGTCAGCTCTAGACTGACCAGCTCGAGAGAAAGGATGATGCCAACAATGAGACCATAGAGAGCCAGTGCTTTGGCAAAAATAAGAATAAGAATCATCCCAACAAAAAGCTTTGGCTGTTGTGCATTGGCTCTGAAGTAGATTAGTATGGTTTCTTGGTTGTTGAAACTGGCGTGTGCCTTTAATCAAGTGAAAAATAATAAAACATTAAATAAGGAGAGAGAGAAAAAATTGTTGGTATTAATTAGGAATGAGGTGGAAAGTAATAGCATTTAATGATATTTTTTTAGCCATTAAATCTTTTAGGAATCTACGGTGTAAAAAAATTGTAACTTTACAAGAGTTACACCAGGTATAACTTAAACCCATCTCTCTCTCTCTCTCTCTCTCTCTCTCTCTCTCTCTCTATATATATATATATATATATATGTGTGTGTGTGTGTGTGTGTGTGTGTGTGTGTGTGTAAAGTTGAATTTATTCAACTATGTGTTGGCTTTATTTCGTGCCAAATTTGCTTGTAATTCAGCATTTAGAAACTATGTATTTAGGTGGGAATAATGTAAGGGTTGTGTGTGAGAGAGTGTGAAGAATTGATCAAGTGTGTGCATCAAGAGGCTTCTCGCGAGTGGTGACTCGCCAAAATGTGTCACACGTGTGGAGCATGCAGGAAGTTGAAGGGTCAGGATAGCTGGATCACTACAGGAAAAAAAGTACAGTTTGGCCATTCTATTATTTGGCGACTGGAACTCGCGACTCATCCCAGTTGCGAGTTACTCGCCAATGCACCCTGTTTTGCAGAAAAATGACTTTTCACATTACTTCTCATACCCTACTATAAATACCCTTATACCCACGAAATGTAGAGAGCTTCCAGAGAGAATTTTGAGAGATAAACCCTAGAGAACAACAAGATTGATTCATCCACAATCTTATACCTTTGATTCTCCAAATTTCTCTACTCTCACCCTCTCCATTGTCATACCCTTGAGAGGATCTTTAGCCAAATCCTTACCTCACCACATTTAGAGCAGTAAGAAGGTTCTTAGTGTTTGGGAAGCAGTTCAAGAGAGAACCAATTCATTTTAGTTGATGCAATGGGCTCATTGCGGGATCCGATAAGCTAGAGAAGATAAGGTTAGGCTTAACCCTGTTGGAGCAAGAAGCTTGGAGGGCTTAGGTGCATTGGGTAGATTAGGCTTTGAGGGTCTATTGCTATTCATGTGTCCCAACTGAGTTTCTAGTGGATCATTTTACCGCTTGGAGGGCGGCGGAGAGGTTTATTGCCGAGTTCTTCAGTTTCCTCTTTGATAACACGTGTCAGTGTTATCTTGTGTTTGCTTCTCTCTATCCTTTACTCTTTGCTTTTAATTACTGCATGGCATAGAGTAGTTTGTTTATTTGGGTATAACTTATATTTATCATTCTGCACATATATTATTTGAATATAAGCTTGTGTTGGAATTTTTGAATTTGGGGGTCTAAACATTCACAAGTGTTTTACACACTTAGTGAGCTTTCAATATATATATATATATATATATATAACACCCTAACTTATACAACTAGAGTAATGTCTCTAATTGTATTGTGCTTTAAGCCTTTAAGAATTTTTTTTTTTTTTTTTTTTTTTTTGAGGAAAAGGCTGATCAATATTATTCAATGAAATGGAAAATCAGCAACAACAAAATAAAAAAATGTCTGATGGAACATCCTCCATCCAGACTAATAAAGAAAAAGATAACCTAACTCTCTTGGTTAAAGCATGGGTTACAGCGTTGCCCTGCCTCCTAGTATGGGAGAAGGAATGAGTTCTAAGAGTATATTAAGAATACATATTAATATTACACATGAAAAAAATAATGAATTCGGATTTTGGTTTAATTTTTCATTTCTGAACATAAAAAAATAAAATAAAAACGGAGTCAAGTAAAGAAGACTTACATAGGAATTGGACTGCTAAATCTAATTTAGCAAAATATTATAAGCTAGCCCACATGTAAGAACCTTTTTAGATCCTTCTTTTTCTCCTGTATCCAATTTCAT
Organism: Notholithocarpus densiflorus; assembly: GCA_030021035.2. Classification (NCBI taxonomy): domain Eukaryota; kingdom Viridiplantae; phylum Streptophyta; class Magnoliopsida; order Fagales; family Fagaceae; genus Notholithocarpus; species Notholithocarpus densiflorus. Next base: position 70,652 of record JARYZH020000246.1, on the reverse strand, counting down.
GCTGGCAGCAAATTTTGCTTTTTAAAGAAGATAGACTACATGGAACAAAGCACCAAAAAAAAAAAAAACACAAAATTAAATCAACAAGAAAATATTGATGTCAACAACAGACAATGATACAAATATTTAGCTTGTTTTAGACTTGCTCAAAGTATGTGTTTTATATAAAGTTGGAATCGAGCTGCTGCAGAATTCATTGTGCAATTCGGTCTGGCTCAATCGATCGAGAATTAGACTCGACCGATCGAAAGTCGGGCAGAATGTTTTTTCTGCAGAATTTCCAACTCAGCCCTAAGCCTATATGACGTGTAAGGTTTTGTGTTTTACCCTAGGTATAAAAGGGAAACCCTAGCCACGTTTTTAAAAGTTCTATTGGCTGCATGTACGAATCTCTTGTGAGATCTGAGAGGTGATTGCCTTCACACATGCCTAGGATTATCAAGAAGAAGATTTCATTGAGAGCTTGATGATCATTCAATTGCTGCACTAAAGAGCTTAAAGATACGCAAGCAGGAGTGCTTGTACTTGCTAGAGAATCCAAGAAATAAGAAGTCCGTGGTCTCGGAGTTTGCACATGGTTGTGTTAGTAAGTTTTCTACATGAGGTAGCAATAGGATGTTAGTGGTCTAAGTCGCTATTGTAAAACTTCGATTCTTTCATAGTGGATTCAAGTTTACCTTGAGGATAGCTAGGTTAAATCCTCCCCAGGTTTTTACCGGTTTGGTTTCCTGGGTCATCATATCTTTGTGTTCTTTATATTCTGCACTTTACATTGATATGATTATATGATTGTGTTAACCTAGATCTGGAATTTGAACTAAGTAATAACTTGACTAAATAACTAGGTTAATCTGGTTGTATTTTAAAGGGGTCTAAAAACATACAAGTGGTATCAGAGCGGGTAGCTCTCTTGTTGTAGATCTTTTGATCTCTAAGCTGATCCTTGACCCCTGTTGTCATGGAACACGGACACTCTCTGGTTATTCCTCATCACTTTGATGGGAATAATTATACTTATTGGAAAGTAAGGATGAAAGCATTCCTGAAATCCATTGATGAGAGAGTCTTGAACTCCGTTGAGTACGGATGGGAGAAGCCCACTACATCTGTTGGTGAGTGGCAAACTTCTCAGAAAGAAGCAGCCGCTTTTAATAGTAAAGCTATGAATGCTATTTTTAATGTTGTTTCTATGGAGAAATTTAAGAGAATCTCTAATGTTAAGATTGCTCATACTGCTTGGAATATCCTCCAAACTGTGCATGAAGGCACAAAGGCAGTTAAAATCAATAAGTTACAGCAATTAACTACTAGATTTGAAAGCATTAGGATGTCTGATGATGAATCCTTTGATGAATTCTATGCTAAGCTTAACGATATAGTTAATTCTACTTATAATCTGGGAGAAATCTATGATCAACCTAAAATTGTTAGGAAGATTCTTAAATCTTTGATTGAGGATTTTAGACCCAAAGTGACTGCCATCACTGAAAGTAAGGATGTGGACTCCATCCCTGTTGATGAACTTGTAGGATCTCTTCAATCCTATGAGTTGGACCTACCTAAAACTGGCAAATCCAAATCAATGGCTCTCAAGTCTGTTGATGATGTTGATGCAAGTGGATTTGATGATGAGCTCTCTACTATAGAGATTGCTTACCTTGCCAAGAACTTTAGAAACTTTCTTAGGAACAATAACGGAAGGGCAAGAGATAGAAACACTGCTGAACCTAGAAATTTTAGGAAGAATGGTCCCACTAAGGTTAACACAACTGAAAAACCTAGAGAAAAAGTAGGTCAATCTTCTAATAATTCTATGGGTCCTCAATGTTTTGGATGTCAAGGGTATGATCACATGAAATCTAAATGTCCTACATACTTGAGGTCTAAGGGTAAGGCTATGGCTGTAACCCTTAGTGATAATGAAGTTTCCGATGATGAGTCTGGTTCTGACAAGGATGGAAACTTATTGCTTTCACTGCTACTGCTGTAGTCAATGAAAGCATGTCTGTTGAAGAGAACCCTTCTGATGGGGAACTCTCTGAGGATGCAGATCTTCAAGAAGCCTACAATAAACTTTGCAAAGTTGCTGCAAAGGATGCTATGAATGTTGATTTAGGCTTAAAGAAAATTGCATCTCTTGAGCTTGATAAGAAAAATTTGCTTGTGAATTTGTTTGATGTTACTAAACTTTTGAATAATGTGAAGACTGAAAACATGCTTTTGCTTGATAAAGTTAAGAATTTGGAACTTGAATTATCTGTTGCTAAAGAACAAACTAATAGGTCTGCAAGCTCTAAACTTGATCACATGCTGAGTGTTCAAAAGTCTCCTTCTGACAAAACTGGCTTAGGTTTTGTAGAAAGCATCTCTGTGCCTGCATCCCATTCCACAAACTTTGTTCCTTCTTCTTCTTCCGAACCCCCTGTGAGTGAGGTTGTCAAACCCTTTGTAAGTGAGGTTAAATCTGTAGAAGTTACACCTCCTAGGAAGATTAGGGTTGATCTTCATGAGTCTAAACCTAAGGCTCCTAACCCTCCTAAGGGCAAGACACATGATAAGCCTGCATGGGTTTGTCATTTTCGTGGAAAGTCTAGGCACATTCGTCCAAACTGTTACAAGCTGCAAGCTGCTAAGCGAGCAAACAAACCAAAAATACCTGTGCCTCAAGCATAAGATCCTATGGTACTTATTGGTGAATTGGTAAAGGCTTTAAACCTTTATTCCAATCCTGGAGTTGGTAATCATTCTCATGTGAATAAGAACTCTAATGCTCGAGGTGCATCTAAAAAGTTTTAGATGCAAAAGGCTCAATCAAATTGAGTCTTTCTGACATGGTCCTTGTGCTTCATTGCTTTACTCTTTGTGACCATTGTTCTTTGGCTTTTGTTTTCTCTGTTTCTAGGATTTGCATTGCATCACATTCATGCACTTCATTCTAGGTTGTTTTTTTTTATTCTTTTCAAATAAAAAAATAAAAAATAAAAAAGGAAGCAAACTGTGTTTTGCATTTATTTTCTTGGCATTGAAAACAAGGTTGGTCAATTTATTTTCACATAACATGTCTTTGTACCTTGTTTAGCTTAGATGAGCTTATTTATTGCACTTTACTAGTTGAAACTTTGTAGTGCATGTTGTGTGGGAAAGATGTTTATAGTTTTTGATCACTTTGTTTTGATCTTGAAGTCACATGTCGTTGACTGTCGGACTTGAACCTTTGGACAAAGCCATAAATAACCATCTCACCACTGTTCACTAGTCAATCATGAACACCTTAGTGCATATCGTAAGATTTTGTGCTCGAGAAAGTGTAGCACATGCACAAAAAGAAAATAAGGTGTCGCCTCGGTTAAATTGCTTAAAACTGGTGTGTACATTATCTCGGTTATTTTAATAAGTTTCTGCTAAAGAAAAATTTGTGTGTACAATATGAGGCAAATCAAGAAACTTACATGATTGCAAGCTTATGATCTAGGAGATGTGGGAGTTATATGATGTAACTCTTTAGGTGATAGTCTCTTTCAAACTCTATGTGATGAATTTTATAGACTTTGTGTTTGATTTCTATTCACATATCACCTCACATGTATCTCAAGCTTTTGCTAGTTGCACACACTACACAAGTTACTCTTTGCTATAACTTTGTACATGTTATTGTGTGTGTTTTTGGTTTGACCAATCGAGTTTTAAAATTCCGTGAGTTTTATGCAAAACATATTTGGTGTTTGAGATTTTAAGAGAATGGATTGAAAATCTTAATTTTGGGAAAACTCGGTTCAAAACAAGTATTTTTGAAAAGCATTTCATCTCATACTTATGCATTTTATTCATAAAATTCAATGCTCTGAGGAGTTTCTTCATAAAATTTCTTTGATTTTCAAAAATTTGTTTTTTCCAAAATTTCGACCGATCGAAATTGTTTTTCAACCAATCAAAATTGCGATTAAAAATGTTTGTGAGTCTCTGTCTGTTTCGATCGGTGCTCGATTGGTGTTGGATCAATCGAAGCATTTTCGATCGATCGAATCTGTTTTTCGATTGATCGAAAATCGTGTAGAGATTTTTTTAAAAACTAATTTTCACGTGTTCAGACTCACTTTTTCAAAAAGTTTTTCAACTTTTTTCTCTCTCTATACGACTCGGTCAATGCTCCAATCCGATTTTTTTGTCGTTTTCCACCATTATTTTTGCAAGGTTTTTCTCTCCCAAGGCCAATAAGACCTTTATACCCTTCATTTTGCATTTATTTTCACTCTTCATGCATAAAATCATGCATTATTTGGGAAATTTAGAACCTATGCAATTTTTGGTTTTTTGATGAATTAAGCCTTTTCTTTCACAATTGATCAATGGGTTTTTGTTAGGGGATGTTATAAACATGATCTATGGTGTTTAATTTGATCAATTTGATGTATTGTGAGAAATTGAAAATTCTAGGGCTTGAAACTACCCGATTTGGGGATTTTGTTCAAATTGAGTTTAATTGATGAAATTGGCTTGTTGGATTGATTAATTTGATCATTATAAACTATTTTCTAACTTGTGTAATGATCAATTGGTCAATTTAGTACAAATTGAACAAGTAATTTTTCAAAATTTTGGGGTTTTTGTTATAAACTCTATGCTCAAGCCAATTTTGTGATTCTAAATTTAAATTGAACTTGTTATCACTGCATTAGAGCATGCATCATGACATTTATCTGTTCATGCATCATATAGATTGTTATTTCTTTATTTTTTGTGCTAACTTGCAGTCTGCCCTTGGTATTTTTTTGTTTTTGTTCTTTCTCTTGTGTCTTTGTCCTTACCATAGCACCATGCCTAGGAAGATTAGAGCCCGTAGGACATCCTCCTCTTCTTCTGCTCCTTCCTCTGTGGGCACTTTGTTTCGGAGTGAGAAAAGCCGAGAGCTTTATGAGACTCTAAATCTTAAGAGAAAGATTTGGGCTGAGCGTAAGGTTTTGTTAGATGAGCTAGATCCTGCCATTAGGGCAAACTTTGAGCGTCGGGGCTGGTTGCCACTTTTGGATATTGATTATCCTCCTTCAACTACCCTGATTAGAGAGTTCTACTCGAACCTCTCTATCCACGTCTATGATTCCAACACTTTAGTAAAGAGTTGGATACGAGGTGTAGAGTTCACCATTACTCCTAGTGTAGTGGCTGATGTTCTTGGGGTACCTGTGGTTCGGCATCCTGTTTACCCTTATGATGTGTCTCCTCTCCTAGACGACATCATGTCATACATCACTGGTACTTCTATCCGATGGGGTTCTGTACCTCGGATCACTTCAGCTAAGCTCACTGAGACTACCTATCTTTTCTTTAGGATAGCATGCCATTCCTTGTGGCCTATCTCTCATCTGCACACCGTTCCTTTGGAGCGATGTGCATTTTTGTATGCCCTTGTTACGGATGCTCCTATTAGTTTTCCTCATCTGTTTCTTTGTTCTTTGAAAAAAGTTCATAGGAGTTCCTCTACCGCTCATGCTCTTTTTCATCCTGTGTTCATTCATAGGATTTTGCTGTTTTTAGGTTTAGATGACTTCCCCGCTTCTGAGCTCGTACACATTATTGCTCCCATAGGTGCCACTTTTCTTAGGCAGAAGGCTGCTCAGATGAGAGACAGCTCTAAACGCCCTCGAGTTGAGCCTTCTGGTACCGCACCCCCTCCTTCTTCTACAGGTCCTACTTCTGGTAAGGCGTCTGTTGATCCTGTTGGTGCTGCTGCTGCTACTGTTCCTCCACCATCTACTTCGAATGACTTTGACTTTCGCCGTACATTAAAGACTGTCATGACCGTTCAGGCGGCTCATGGTCAGATTTTGGTGGACATGCTTGATGAGCTCTGTGCTTTGCGAGCAGATTTGACACATCTTAGACGTCCGCCTTTGCCACCTCCTTATGCTGATGGTATCTGATTGCCCTTTGGCATTCCGTCACAAAAAGGGGGAGTACATTTGGACACTTGTAGAGGATTTTTTTGTAGTTAGGGGGAGAGTTTTTGTTTGTTGGAGCTTGTGGAGTTTAGATTGTATCTAGGTGCTTCATTGTGTATGTATCCTTTTTGGCTCTTGATGTATTATTTTTAGGCTATTCATGTTAGGGGGAGATACATTGTTATCTATGTTTCTTGTTTCACTGCTCATTGATTTATATTTATGAATTATTTATGATATATGTCTTTGTTTTGTGTTTTGTGAAGTCAAGAATTTATTTTTGTTTTACTTGTATTTTCCACACATGCGTTTATACGTTTGTTGAGTATTTCAGGAAATATACAGGTTGATTCAGTCGTGCTGCTGTCTACACTTGCAACTGATGGATAGTAGTTAGGTTGGATCGTTTTGTAATGGGCATTATTTTTGTAAAGGGCTTTTACTTGTAACGTTGAGCATTGTGTTTGTGTTTTGTCACGGATTGCCAAAGGGGGAGTTTGTTAGGTTCTAAGTACTTAGGAACTAATGTATTAGAACTCTAATTTGTATTGTTGGCAAACCATGATCAAAACAGGTTTTTAGTCTTGTTTTGGACTTGCTCAAAGTATGTGTTTTATGTAAAGTTGGAATCGAGCTACTGCAGAATTCATTGTGCAATTTGGTCTGGCTCGATCGATCGAGAATTAGACTCGACCGATCGAAAGTTGGGCAGAATGTTTTTTCTACAAAATTTCCAACTCAGCCCTAAACCCATATGACGTGTAGGGTTTTATGTTTTGCCCTAGGTATAAAAGGGAAACCCTAGCCACATTTTTAAAAGTTCTATTGGCTGTATGTGTGAATATCTTATGAGATCTGAAAGGTGGTTGCCTTCACACATGCTTAGGATTATCAAGAAGAAGATTTCATTGAAAGCTTGATAATCATTCAGTTGCTGCACTAAAGAGCTTAAAGATACGCAAGCAAGAGTGCTTGTACTTGCTGGAGAATCCAAGAAAGAAAGAGTCTGTGATCTCGGAGCTTGCACATGGTCGTGTCAGTAAGTTTTCTACATGAGGTAGCAATAGGATGTTAGTGGTCTAAGTCGCTATTGTAAAATTTCGATTCTTTCATAGTGGATTCAGGTTTACCTTAAGGATAGCTAGGTTAAATCCTCCCCAGGTTTTTACCGGTTTGGTTTCCTGGGTCATCATATCTTTGTGTTCTTTATATTCCACACTTTACATTGATATGATTATATGATTGTGTTAACCTAGATCTGGAATTTGGACTAAGTAATAACTTGACTAAATAACTAGGTTAATCTGATTGTGTTTTAAAAGGGTCTAAAAACATACATAATCACATTTATTTATTCACCAAAAATACAAAAATATCACCCATAAATTATTTTGAGCCTCCATGAATATTTCTCATCCCATTGGCCCATAAATATTTCCTATATCATTATCTAAATTGGGCCACAATATAAACTATCACAAATAACCCAAAAACTCATATCTTATCAAATTTTATTATCATTATTTCGCTAAGCCCAATACCGGCCCTACGAGCCCAATGCACACATCCCATTCTTTTTAAAGCCCAAGGCAACTTATGCTTCGCAATATTTCAAAAATCCAATTCTCATTGACAATATCAAAAGTTCAGTTTACGTTGGCACTATTAAAAACCCAAGTTAACTACTTGACACTATTTAGTAAAAAGTCCAAGGTTATCAATACTTGGCAAAATACTATATCATAAGTATTTTACTTAAAGTCTAATGATGAACAGTGCTTTAATTTCTTAAACCTATTACTATAATATTACAAGCCCATGGAATCTATCTTATAAAACCTATGGTAATTATTTATTTTACGTAACACTATTCATTTTTCCAAAACCCATGGCAAACATATATCAAGCCCAAGAAGAATTATGAATTTGTGTTACTAATATAAAAGACCATGGAAAGTTATGATTATTTATCTTAAACCCATGACATTTATTTATTTCATACCTTACTATAAACCCATGAAATTTATATAAGAACCCATGGTCACTATTTATCTTATATCACAACATTCATAATATTTATTTCCAAAACTCATGGGCAATCGGCGATGGGTCAATTGCCCTGTCACCAAAAGTTGTCAAGTCAATTCCGAGTTGGGCACAAATCTGACTCAAATCAACCCATGAACAACCCTAGTTCCTAAAATTTACTTCTAAAGTCAAATCTTAGCCGTGTTACTGTCTTTAACCACACTTACCTAATCTTAACTACTTATCTATTAATATATATATATATATATATATATATATATATTAAAGGGCGTCACTTTATGTTCAGGGGTTCACTTTATATATGTTTAATTTACCCTTCAAAATATTTGTGCACACTCTAACTTAAAATCTTGCACACCGAGATCAAATATCATCCCAGCCCAAAACCAAACAACAACACAAATCACAAATCTCTCTCTCTCTCTCTCTCTTAAATTTCATCGCATCTCCCTTTTATATCTGACTATCTCGGTATTTCTGACTTTGAGAATACAAAGTGAGTGTTTTGAGTCTTGAGTGTCACTCTCTTTGTTATAAATTTATACTATATATGTTTGAGTCTATGTCTGATACTGATTGTATATATATATTTTGTGTTTTGTTATAATGTTACTTGTGTGAATTATTTTTTTGTGATATCTCACCCACTATAGGGCCCACCTCTAAGTGGGATGGAGGGAGTATATTTCCAGAGTATCCAATAATTATCTTATGTATTAATATGACGTTGGGATCGATGGAGGGGTTAGATTAGGTCAAATGTCTTTTACTCCTTTGCTCTTGGCCACACATTTGATTTGAATGTGACTCAACTGCGCGTTAATATGTGTCTGTTTGAGAATGGTTTATTTAACTGTTTTGTTGAAATTTTTTTATTAAAAGTGTATTTAAAGTATATTTGTACTTTGAAAAAAGTGAAACAAAAAAATTAAGAAAATTTGAGAAAAACAAAAAGAGATTTTAAAAAGTTATATATAAAAGTTAAAAGTTAAAAGCTAAAAGCTAAGCTTATAAGCTCTAGTCAAATAGAAATTCTGTATTTATTTCCCTTTAATTTAATATCTCTTGTATAAGGACAATCAATATATTAAATATCCTTTCTAATTTATTTTCAAAATAATGATAATTAAGTTGTTTTAATAGAAAAATGAATAAATAACTTAAATTTCTACGTTAAAAAAACGCGTAGAGGCTAATGAGAGGTTCCATTAACACCACAAATATGTCAAGAAAAATGAAGTAAAAACATTGAAGCTATTAGCTAGGTGAAGGGAAAGTGCTAAGGAGTCAAGTGGTCAACTTACTTCATAGCTAAATAATAAAAAAACTTAAATCAATATTTATTCATTTAAAAAAAAATCAAAACTAGTAAATACAAATGCTCTTAGCAATGAATCAGCAATACTTATTCATTTAGGTGAAGTGAAAGTGCTATGGACTATGGAGTAGACTTCATGGTTAAAAAACAAAAAACACTTCAAAGATTCTAAAAATATGCTGTAGAATCCATCATGAATATAGCAATAATTTGTGTTGACGTAGGGATGGTGAGGTCAGATATTTATCATATTTTTAACTCTTTTGCTCTTGGCCACACATTTGATTCAACCACATGAAGTTTCTCTATGGTTGGATACTATGGGAGGGAGCACGTAAACCCCCATTAAATTTCCAGTTTTCACACTCTTTTGTGATTTAGTGACACGTTAACATGTATTAAGTAATCAAATTTGTAAATTTTAATAATATCTTTAGCATTTTTTAGTTATAATTAAAGTGTTACTACATTTATGATTACAATTTTTCTTTTATTGATTACAGTGTTTATTGGATAGAATTCTAATAAACATTTCTCACGTTTATCGGATAAAATTCTATTTTATGCATTTAATATTCCAGCTCAAATGTGATGCTATTTTCATGCATGCATGTTTTAGGAACCAATAAAACATGAAAATTGTCAATTAAGTCACTCTATGTATTAATTACTATAATGATTATTGGTTACTCATATATGATTAGTTATACTATTCTAATTTTTTGTATTTCATAAAAAAAATATTATTTGCATATGATCACTCACTCAATGTATTAAATTTTCCTTTATTATATATAATTTACATATAATTCTTGATTAAGTTGTACATACAGCCATGTTTAGCCTCCTGTAGAATATTTCTAAAAATAATTTTAATCAAGTTTTGAAATTTTAAAAGAGAAAAACCTTAGGATATGTTTCATAACTATTTTTGTTTTTTCTCCAATTTTTTTATTTTATGAATACATATTTAAAATATAATAATTTTCTTGTGTTTTCAAAATCAAGAACATTTTGATTCTCAACCAAAAAATAAATAAATCAAGAATCAAGAGCATGTTTAGTTTTCTTGTGTTCTATATTAACACCACAAATATGTCAAGAAAAGTGATGTAAAAGCATTGAAGCTAGTAGCTAGGTGAAGGGAAAGTGCTCTGGAGTCAAGTCGTCCACTCACTTCATGGATAAAAAAAAATTAAATCAATATTTATTCATTTAAAAAAAAAATCAAAACTAGTAAATATTAGTATTATACATGCATGGACATCCGCAATTCCGCATGAGAAGACAAAAAGATACGGATTCCACTAACACCACAATTGATGAAGTGAAGCTAGCTAGGTGAAGTGAAGGTGCATTCTATGAAGTCAACTTAGAGGTGGTTTGGTATGTGGTGAAATTTTCAGTTTATTAGTAATTTTATCTTATTTTTATTATTATTTACAAGTTTTACTGCATTTTTTGATACTATTTATAGGTCTCATTATATTATTTGACTTATTTTTAAACGTTTTTTTTCTATATTTTCAACAAAATTTTTTCAATTTTAACTAAATAAGTCGTTCCAAATGAACCATCATGGTTAAAAAGCAAAAAACATCATGGCTGAAGGCTACGGCATAATATACAAGTCTTTCGAAATGAAAAAACAAATGCTTTATGGGTTATTTATTTCAAAGATTCTGACACTAGGTGTTGAAAATCTTGAAATCCTATGAGAAAGCATCGAGTCAAAAAACCTAGAGGTGACCAATTACAACTTAGAAAATCAATTAATTGGTGGCGACTCCTTAAAAAAATGAAAGGCACACTCATGCACACATTTTACCCCAAATGTCACGCACAAGTCATTATATACATATGTCACCAAGACCTCAATCTATGGATGTCCAAGTCTGAAATCCGGTGTTGACATAATGTTTAAGAATTTGGTTACCATGTGATTTATATTTGTCATACTTTGATCATTTTATACACTACAAAAAAACTTGGCCTATAGTGGCGTTTAAGGAATCCTATAATGGCGTTTTAAATAATGGGTTTATAGTAGCGTTTCCAAGGGCCTATAGTGGCGTTTGTCCTGGTTTGACAAACGCCACTATAGGCCTTTGTAAGACCAGGACCTATAGTGGCGTTTGTAAAACGCCACTATATGAACTTTTTATTTCAGGTTAATTTTTTGATTATTTTCTGGGACCTATAGTGGCGTTTCTATAGGCCCTTGTAATAGGACCTATAGTGGCGTTTGACAACCGCCACTATAGGCTCTTTTTATTTCAGTTTTTTATTTTTTTAAATAATGGCTAAAAGAAGAAAAAGACCTATAGCGGCATAAAAAATAAAAACTTATGAAACTTGAATTTTTGTTCAGTTTTTTATTTTTATTTTTTAAATAAAGGCTAAAAGAGGAAAAAGACCTATAGCAACATAAAAAAACAAAACTTATGAAACATAAATTTTTGAAGAAAAAAATCATTATAAATTAACAAATTCAACTTAGTGGAGGCAAAATCAACCTGCATCCATTTGCCCACCCAATTAATTGGATATTAACCCAATTAAACCTAATTAACATTAATATTTATTGGTTTTAACTAGGTACCCAATTAGGCCTAATTGTGATCCAACTATAATAATTACAAATCACCCACCTCTAAAATACCCCAAAACCACTGAAAATTACCAAATTACCCCTAAAATATATAAATTAACCAAAATACTCCTAAAACGTAAACAATTACCAAAATACCCCCCTAAACCTAAAACATGACCGAAATATCCCCGAAACCGATGTACCACCTAAACCTAAAAATGAATGAAATATCCTCGAAACCTAAAATGAGCAAACTAACCCCGAAACCTAAAAATTGACCAAAAAAACCCCTAAACATAAAAAACGACCAAAACACCCACTGAATCTAAAAATTACCAAAATACCCCCCTAAACCTAAAGATGGGCAATAAATGGGTAAATGAGTTTTATGTACCCAACCCAATTATGCTCACCCTAACCCACCCATTTGACACTCTACAATTTATGTAGCTCTTTTTTATCCAACTTAAAAATAAAATCTACAAAATATGAATTAAATACATATTAAAAAAAGTTTAATATCGAAGTATACTACGCAGCCACCTTGGAGATATAGGACGAAGCAACATACCAATTGGGACTCTAATTCATGAAGGGAATGGCTTGGGGTGGAGGCAGCGAATGTATAGAGAGTTGAGAGGAAAGCAACAACCTTTATTCTTAGAACTCTAATTCATGGTGAAGCTATTGGCATTTAAGAAAGAGGAGTCTCATGAAGAAAGGTAATTTAATTATGAATTGTGAAAACTGGTCCAAGAAAGTGCATCTTTGTGGTAATTAAAGTATGACATTTTTGTTTTTGTTTTTTAATACACTACTTCTTCTTTATATCCTTAGAACTAAGAGCCCTTAAAAATATGAGAATGGTTCGGTCTGGAAAAAGAGCTGTAGGTATTTATTTTTCTTAAGCACTAGTATTATGCCCATGCAATGTACGGCTTAATCAAGTGTTGAATGTATTCTACACTTTTATTATATTATGCCCGTGCAATGCACGACTTAGTAAAAAAATTATATATAAATTTAATATATATATATATATTTTTTGATACTCTTAGTAAAACCCTAGCCACTATCATCTGAACTCTCTTTACTCTTAAAAAAAAACACTCCTCTCTTTCTCATTGTCTCTCTTGCTCTCTCACTCTCTCACAGCCGCCGCCGTCAAGGCCTCCCGCCACTGCCAGCCTCCACCTCGTCCTCCACCCATAAACGCACACGTACAAGGTATGATCGATTTGATTTGATTGCATTTTTATTGTATTTGTTTGGGGGTTTTTGGTTTGGTCCGTGACTTTTCGTGTTACCTTTGTCTGTTTTTTTTTTTGGGAGGGAGGTGTTGAACAAATAATCTGTCTTATAATTGTGTTTTTGATGGGTTAAGGTCAGTGGCGGAGCCACGTTTGGGCTGGGGGCTTAGGACTCCATTCAATGTATTAGGATTCCTCCAAATACGAAAAAAAAAAAAAAAAAAAATCCTTATAGTTATAGCTAATAGTTGTTGTTTACTCAAAAACAAAAACTGAAAATACCCAATAAAAAAAAATGAAAATAAATAATAAAAAAACAAAAAATAAATCGTCCTTACGGCGCCGTCGCTGCTTGGCTTAAAGGCAAGACTTGCTCTCAATGCCATGGGCTTTGGCTCTTGAGCACTTGATTGAGCGATTGGGGATCAGACGGCTAGACGATGACACATGTGTTGAGGCACAATCAGTCCAGATAAATGGACCGCCAAGATCAACTACAAGATTGATGGGAACAAGAGGAGTGCCATGATGAATTCTGGTCACATATTGGAGGGTTGTAACATCTTTGGTGATGGGAAGAACTAGAGCATTTGGTAAGTGAAAAGTCAGAGCTTGAGAGTTGAGATTTGTGGGTAAGGTACACAATAAGAAGAAGAAACTGAATTAAAGAAGCCATAGAAGGAAACATGTAAGTGTGTGAGAGAGAGAGAGAGAGTGATTGGGGTGTGTTTGTGAAGAGGAAAAAAATAAACGGTAGTTAAAGGGTGTTGCGGTGGGATGCTACGGCTGGCTATGATTGAAAGGATAAGGTCTTTGGGGCTTTCCAAGTCTTGCTGACTAGATATTTTGGATAGTGATCTTTCCATTGGGAAGTAAATAATTAGTGTTTATCACTTTATCTTCTTCATTCTTTCCTTTTCTTTTTTGACCTGAAACGTTTATCTTCTTTGGGTGGGTACAACACATGACTCACGTTTTTTTTTTTTCTTTTTTAATCTTGAAAGGATAAGGTTCTCTCTTGGTACCCACTAGGAAATAACAAATCCGATTTTTTGTGGACGTTGGCTAAGTAGTAACTTTGATAACATATAAAAATGTACGTACACGTGGTTCCTTATAACTTAGGCAGCATTTCATTGCATTAAATAAGAAATTAATATTCTTCTCAGATAAAAAATTAAAAGTAATTCTAGAAATACAAATTATTATTATTATTAAAATCAGTAAATGGGTTACAACTAGTTTGCACTGAGCTTTTTTTCCACTGACTTGTTTTTTGGTTAGGTTTAACCAATACAATTCCCACTGTTTGCACTTACACTGTTAATGTATGGCAGGGTCCTCATAGTGATATCATCAGCCTCCACCTCGTCCTCCACCCCATGTCATTTTCTCTTCTAGTACTCATTCATTGATTATATATATATATATATGTATATATATTTTATAAAATAGGTTGAGTCATATTTTATTGATGAACATAGCTTGAGTCAAATTAGATTAGATTATCTACATTATTCCCTTTACATTTTAATAACTTATAAAATACTTATTTTGCATGTCCCACTTTCATTGCAGGTCCTACTTTCATCTTTTAGATAAAGATCTGCAAACTTAATTACTACTACTCCAGGTAAATTTTGTTTTAAAAAATATTGTTCCTATTGTGTATGATTTCTAGGAATTGGAAATAATTATTAATTAATGTCATCTTTAGCATAAAATTGAGGTATAACAAACTATTTTTGTTAGGTTATTGCTTTATACTTATATCTCTCTCAGGTTTTAGTCATGCATGTTCATGACTTCATTTTGTTTTGTTTTATTGTTTTTTTTTTTTTTTTTTCCTCTCATTTTGTCATTTTCTTATAAGGTCTGCCCTTAGAAAATTTCTTAATTTACTATTTTAGAAAAAATTTAATATCACTTTTATAGGAAATATAAAATGCTGTGAAAAAAAAAGATTAGTTTTTAAAAAGATTTCTTAAATTAAAGTTCTTAGGATGTCTATTAGCTTTTCCCTTCTTACATATAGTATGTTCACAAATATTTTTACATTTACCTAAATATAAAATTAAAAAAACAAATTCATAGTCAAAATATATCCATGAGGACCCTACCCATTTGAATTTTGAATGTGGGTTTTGCAGTATAAAATGCAAGTTGAGAACATTTCTATTTTCTAAGAACTAAGAATTATAATTCCCTTGAAACACAAGATGATGTAATATAGACTAGAGTATCATTATGAGTAGTTATGTAATTATAATTTCGACAAGGATCAACTTTGACATGTATGTTGACTAAGTGTTCTTTCTAGAGACGATGGGCCATCCCTGCAGACAAAGTTCCACTAGCGAAACAAGAGGACTGGGCAATGCAACTATTGGGGCTCCTGAGAAGGGCACGCAGGACCATGTTAAAGAAGGAAAAATGTTTGGAAGGTATGAGTAAACAACAAGTTGTGGACAATATACCAAACAATTGTGATGAAGAACAGTGGAAGAAGTTGGTGGAATACTGGTTTACAGAGGAAGTACAGGTACTAACATTTTTTGCTTATTGAAATTATTTGCGGTAACAATGGGTTGATATTATTGGACAATAATTTGCTATATTAGATTGATGATGTTGTTTGGTGGTGATTTGTGTGACTGCATTTGTAGACAAAGGCTCTGCAGAACAAGGCCAGTCGCGAATTCCAAGAAGAAATACCTAGAACTAGACCAAGAAGTTTGGCACAACTAGTTGCTATTATTGTATGATGTCTACCTCTTACATTACTTCTATAAAAAAAACAAAAACTGAATATGCTAAATACGCTATTGATTTAAATATGAGATTTAGTGCTACAAATGATCTTTCTTATGCTATTCTCACAATTCAGTTGTCTACCATAATAAGCATATCAAAAAGACTTATCATTGTTAAAGAGGTTACTTTTATTGAAAAATTCATCCCACTCAAAGTTTGTGGCCTTGATCTAAAGCTATATCATGGTTCATCTCTCATAAGACTTATCTTGGGCTAAGCATATTATGAATGGAGCTACTATAGTTTGTGTAGCGTTAGTTGATACAAGTTCATCTATAGAGAGTGGTTTGTGAAATTCTGAATTTAATTTCGAAAAAGAAAAGTTCTTAGCAACCATAGTTGCAAATTTGATTTATTAATCTTGGATGACTTACTACATTAGGAAATTATAGACAATATAAGCTCTAGATCATAAGGCCTTGATCTACTCGACTCCTCTGTAATTACTTAGCAAATAATTTTCTTTTAAAGAAAAGAATTTTTACTTATTCCCTTGGAAAAAATTTGGGAATCAGTCCATACATGACATATAGTCACACTTTTGGGATCAATTTGAGAAATTGTCAGCAATTCTTTTGGGGAGATTGTTTAGAATTTATCATTGAAGTTAATATTACATTGGTTGTTGATTTTTATAAACTATGTTTACTAACAAATAACTTATCAATACATGTTTCTAATTATTATCTACCCCCTACAAGGGATCCTAATGAAGTGCTAAACGGGTGCTAGGAGGGGATATTTGTATCAAGGGATCCTAATGAAGGTTCTAAAAGTATTGATATAATAACTTTTTGCTCTCTTTCAAATTTTCTTGCAAGTATGACAAGTAGTATATTTTAATGTTTTCTACAATGCCAAGCCAAAGTCATTAAGTTATTATTCAACCATATTGCACCATTGCATGGTAACCTTGACACCATGCAATTATTCAACCATGCATGAGCTTAGAACCAATATATAAGCATTGCAAATTTGCATCATGTATTTGTTTCCTAAAAATTTCAGATTTGTGGCATATAGAAATAAGGTGGCTTGTCTTGTTTTGTGTTTGTTTTTTTTTTATTGTTGTCTTACTTGTTAATAGTTTTACTTAGCACAATAATTAATGGATATAATGAACGTGTTCTAGGAAAACGAAACAGGCAGGCCAGTGGAGCGTGCTGTAGTATATGACAAAGCTTATAGACGTAAAGATGGGACACCTGTAACAGATAGAGCTGCTAAAAACATTGTAAGTATTTTCTCTATTAATCATTTGTGACTTGCTTATTTTTTAAACTGACAAGGAAAACTCCACTTATAAATACACTTTTTTTTTTTGCACTATATGTAGAATCTAATAAGTCATTTGGTAAAATTATGAAAATAGAGGAGGATGCAAGAACTACTGAATGCTGGAACCCAATTAATTGGAGAGAGTAGTCATGGTGGAGGCGTTCTTTGGGCACCAGATGATGCCTATGCTCAAGTGATGGGGCAAGAGCATCATGGACGCGTACGTGGAGTAGGGTTTGGACCGACCCCATCCGGTAGAAAGGCGAAAGACGTTCTGCCGGACAGTACGACTCCGCGACAATCTTATGCCAGTGACCAGAGGGTTGTGGAGTTGGAGGATCAAATAGCGACACTGACCCAAGCTCGAGTGGAGGTTGGAAATAAAATAGATGCATTGACCCAAGCTCGAGTGGAGGATGCAAATAAAATAGAGGCACTGGCCCGATTAGTAACACTTGAGAGAACTCAAAGGATAGAACGAGACGCCCAATTCCAGAAAATGATGGATTCATTTAGCCTGTATATGCATGAATTGCAGAGTCAGGTATAGCTTTTTAATTTATTAATGTCGTTTCATGTATTAGTTATTGGTACTCTTTGATACAAATGCATACAAAGACAAAATAGGTCATTTCAACACTTGACTTGGGCTTTTTTTGTTGAAAAATGGCTTAAAGATAGGTCATTGTATTATGTATGTGTTAGTGGGAAGGTTGTGAGCAGTTAGAGGCTGATGAGTGGGAGTTATTCAAGGGTAGATTTGGGTATGTAGATTTTGTTTATACCCTTGTGTCATATTTTAGAAGTGAAATAGGGAAAAATATATTGCAGGCTTATTTTTGTCATTTTACCAAAAATTACTTTTATACTCAATTGCTTTGTGATGTGCTTCTAAAATTTTAGGGGCAATTTAGGTATTAGAAAAGGTAATAACTAACTTTGTGAATCCTTTTAATATATAGAGATATATATGTATCAAGCTTAAGTTGATATAATATTTGGCTTTGTTTGTTCATTTGTTATAATGTTGCCTCCATCTTATTCAGAGTGAAGAAAATGTTCATGCTGATGTTGATGATGGGGATGAACTTGATGATGGGGATGCACTTGATGATGGTGATGATAGATTTTTTTGATGGAGTTATGAGTATTGTCCTTTTGCTCCATGTGTTTATATTGATTATGTAGTTTAATTGAGTATTTATGTATGTATGAAGTTTAGTTGATGCAATATTTGGCTTTGTTTGTTCCTCTGTTATAATGTTGCCTCCATCTTATTCAGGGTGAAGATGATGCTCATGCTGATGTTGATGGGGATGCACTTAGGGATACACTTGATGATGAGGATGCTTTTGATGATGGTGACGACAGATTTTTTTTTTATGGAGTTATGATTATTGTCCCGCTGCTCCATATGTAGTTAAATTGAATGCTCCATATATTAGGGCCTATTTTGTGTACCCTTAGAAAGGGTGATGTATTTTGTGTACCCTATGCCATATGCTCCATATGTAGTTAAATTGAATGCTCCATATATTAGGGCCTATTTTGTGTACCCTTAGAAAGGGTGATGTGTTTTGTGTACCCTATGCTTGTGATTTGCCCAGGACAAGTGAAATATGTGTGCATGTATATATATAGTGGCGTTTGTGACTATTGGTCACAAATCCGTTCTTGACCTATAGTGGTGTTTGTCAAATGCCACTATAGGGATAGACCTATAAAGGCGTTTCACAAATGCCACTATAGAACATTCCTATAGTGGCGTTTGTAAACGCTGCTATAGGTAAATTAATTTTTTTCCTGATTTGGCTATAGTGGCGTTTTGGAAACGCCACTATAGGTCTATACCCTATAGTGGTGTTTGTAAACGCTGTTACAGGTCAATTAAATTTTTTTCTAATTTAGCTATAGTGGCATTTCTAAAACGCCTTTATAGGTCATACCCTATAGTGGCGTTTATGAAACGCTGCTATAGCATTTTTCAAAAAAACAATTTCAGTCTATAGTGGCGTTTTATGGTAGGCCTATAGTGGCGTTTACAAACGCCACTATAGGGTATATTTATAGTGGCGTTTCTCAAAAACACCACTATAGGTCTATAGTTGCGGTACAACAGTGGCATTTACAAACGCCACTATAGCAAACTCCACTATAGCCCAAATGGCCCTATAGTGGCGTTTTTGGGACTTGTAGTGGCGTTTGTCAGGTCCAGTTTTTTGTAGTGATAAGAATTATAAGTGAAATTTTGACCATGAAAAGTTGCAGCACAACTTATTCAAATGTTAAAAAAAAACCACTTAATATTCAAATGAGTGGCATTTAATTATTGTACATATTAGTTTTAATTATATGTATATGTGTATAGATATATGTATAAATTGTGGGCATTGTGTGCATGTATAATCTATGTATATAAGTGTATGAAGAAATATATGTTATTAAAATTTACTTCTAATTAAAGTCAAATCTTAGTTATACCACTATTTTTATAGCACACTTATCTAATCTTAACTGTTCATCGATTTTTCCTCAAAAAAAACTGTTCATTGATTAATATAAAATACTAAATGATGCAATCAGGGGGCACCATTTTATGTTCAAGGGTTAAATTGAAGCCCCTGACTTGAATTTATATATATATATATATATATATATAAAAGATATATTTCATTAATTTAATTTACTCTTAAAAATATTTTTGCACACGTTGATCACATATTTAGCCTATCTCAAAATCAAATAACGACATAAATCATAGATCTTTCTTTTTCTCTAATTTGATCTTTGGCCTCATTCTCATAAATTTCATCTCATCTCTATTCTCTATTTGACCATCTCGACATCTCCTACTCTAAGAGTACAAAGTGAGTATTTGTGAGTTATGAGTATCTTTCTTTCTAGTATAAATTTATATTATATTATGTGAGTATGTGTCTGATAGACTAATACTGATTGTGTAAGTTAGTATTACTATTATTTTTTATAATGTTATTTGTGTGAATTGTGATGTATGTGAATGTGTGTGTATATAGTAAAAATATAATTTAACTATATAGAATTTAATAATTAGGAAATATAAAGGGTTTGTTACATGTGTGTGTATTGTTATCATGTTACAATAACTTTTTATTATAAAGTTAGTGATTCAAGAAAAAAAAAAGTAAAGTTAGTGATTTTTTAAGCATTTGATTGGTTAAGTAGACGCTTAGTATAAGCTCAAAAAAAAAAAAAAAAAAAAAAAAAAAAGTAGACGCTTAGTGTATTATTTATGTATGGATGTGTGTGGATCAATTTAATACAGTGTCAGTGGGTTGAGTCTTGTCATTTAGTTTAAAATATTTTTATAAAAATAATGATAAATAGATAATGACAACGGCATAAAAATAAAAATTGTATTTAAAGTTAAGAAAATGAAATGGTCACACCTACCCACATTGACAATAAATAATGACAACCTATTATGAACAATCTTGTAATGATTTAAATATGAAAACTTGTAGAAGAAAATCATAAAACTTCATGTATTTGGTGTGTGTGTGTGTGTTTGTGTGCATTTCTCCCTTGTTGATAGCTAAATATATTCAAGTTCTTTTTTATTAAATTTTTTAATGACCAAAAAAAATTCTTTAGCTACCACTGTATGCAATATCATCTATTTTGTTTTTATATACGGTAGTATTTTATATTGACAGTTAAAATTAGGTAGATATTGTACATAATATAATAAAAAGAAAAATTGCGCAGCTTAAAAATTAGTCATTTTCTATTACCACCGAAGGGTGGCAGCTTGATGGTAGAAGTCCCTTGAACCATCACCCTTGCGAGTCTGAGGGTTATAGTTTGAGTCGTGACACTTCAGTTTAAATGATGTTCCCACATGGATAGTCTCAAGTAGCTTTGGTGGTCTCACGCCATAGAATTTGGATTTAGGTGGGCTAAGGCAATGATATTGCGCCATATAGGCCCTTTTTTTTTTTATCATAAAAAAAAAGTTAGTCATTTTCTATTATAGTTGTAGATGACTAAACAAAGTCTTTTGGCTATATTTTGCTAAAAATATGAGCTTAGAGCATTGTAATGAGGATAGTCAATTTAGCAACCAATACCCCCGAAAAGTACTCTACAGCAAATAAGGGAAACTTAAAATAATTTGAGTACGAACTAGCAACTAGCTTAAAACTTGGTCATCTTTTTTCTTAAAGAGTAAAAGCTTTAATACTTTTTTGTCAAAAACTCAATCAATGCTTGTTAGGACATATGTGAATCATGTTAGGAACATATGTTAATATTTTATGTAATTGGCTAATCCTTTGACAAAACGCTAGGATGTGTTTAATACTTCAAGGAACAAGCTTTCAAGTTCAAGTGTTAAAGCCATACAAGTAAAGATGTGCTGGATTTTTAATCTCGACAGCTAGCTCAACAACTAAAATCTATTGAGGTTTAAAAGCTGCTGAAGCCTGATGCTCGACAACTAGCTTCGATAGATAAGCTATCTATCGAGGTTTATGAAAAACAGATTTTTAGCTCTGATTTTCATCCAATCCTTGTGTATATGTTTGGGCTTTCTTTTCTCACAACCCTAAACATATATAAGGATTATTTTAAGGGCCGTCAAAGGTTGCACGAGTGTGAAGCAAAGTTGTGTTCATGCAAATTATGACCGGAGATAGAATTTGCCCTAGTTCATCTTTCTCTTAAAGAAGCTGCTATGTTTGTACACCATAGGGTTTTGTAACCAAGGAGCTTCGTGATCTTCATCGTGTGATGAACTGAAGAACTTTGCAGCCAACATCTTTCTCAAGTTGGTGAGTAAGCCGCGTACTGGGATCCACGCATTGAACTAGTTAGTCACGTTCTAGGAGCCGTGTATTGAAAAGGAGAGATTGTCACTACAGAACAAGTCCAATTGGATATTGAGGTAAGGGTTCAACTGTAGGTTGGTATAAGGTACTGGGATTCCTTTACTTGTAACCGCTTGTTTTGATAATAGTGGATTCTCGGGAGTGGTGACCTTAAAATCACCCGGTGGAGTTTTTGACGTGTAGGTTTTTCCCATTCGTAAACAAATCACCGTGTCAATTTAATTTCCGCTGTATATTTACTTAGTTGGTGATTTGTTTGTGCTACCACGCGTTTTGCATGTTAATTGAATTAATTAATTAACTTGACTAAATCAATTGATTAATTTATCACAAAGGGTCAATACATTCTTGGCCTATCAATGCTTGTCCTTTCTCGTCACAAAGGTCTTTTGCTTTTGGAAAATTGGTGTTAAGACCAGAGTGTCAAACACGCTGAAAGCCAAAAAAGAGAAGACTGAAAAGGAATAGAGTCGGTCAAGTTAAATCTTAAAACTAATGACATTTCTTATTAACAACTTTCAAGGTGTGGCAGAATGAAAATTGGTGACCACGATGTTTCCATACAAAGAGAGAGAGAGAGAGATTGAGAATAGTTAATCTAAGGAGAAATTGCACTTTACCCACTTGTGGTTTGGCCCGTTTTAATAGTGCCCACCTATGGTTTAAAAGTTATCACTTAACCCACTTGGGGTGGCATTCGTTAGACCCCCGTTACCTACCTCTGCCCTTTCCGTTAAAAAATCCCTTTTTGCTATATAAGCCAAAATTAGAACCTAAATAAAACCCTAAAAAGAAGAACGAGCTCTCTCCCTCTCTCTACCTTAGAATCCCTAAAAATCCCCAAACTCATAATCCCTTGCTCTCTTTACTTAGATTGTCAAAGTGAAATCTGAACATTTGCAAGCAAGGAGGAGGTGTACTGAAGCTTGGGTTTTCCTCTATATCAGGTATGAAATTACTTTGTAGGGTTTACCATTGTTATGTTTGTTCTTTTTCAATGTGTAACGATTGATGAAGGTGATTCGGATTAAAGGTTTTCTGTCATAAAATTAGTGGTTTTCTGCTAAATAATTTCTTGCTTTTATAGTTGACATTAATGACTGTAGTCCCTAGGAATATTTTGGGTAGATGCATCTTTAGGTTGTCTGTGGTCCCATGAAGACAAATTGTTTAGTTGGTTGTGTTTCTTGTCTCCCATGACCCCACGTTAAATGGTATTTTATGTTGTATGAAATTATTTTGCTTTTATCAATGATTGGTGCTCTCTGTGCATGTGTTGGTTATGTATTTAATTATTGTTGTTTGTGCATGTGTTTTAACTCCTGCAGATGGCTACTGAAATTCGTTTTGATTTTACTATTCACCATAGTGGGAATTTTGAGTGGAACCCTGGTTTAGAGTATGTAGATGGTGAGGTATCTATAATGGGTAATGTTGATCTAGATCTACTAAGTCATTTTGAGATACAAGACATTTGTGCTGATGCTGGGGGACCCATTAACAGTAGAATTTATTATTTAATACCTGGTAGTGACTTAGAGAAAGGGTTAAGGTTAATTACTTCAATTGATGATGTGACCTACATGTGTGAACTACATGCTGAGTTGCCAACAAATGAAATCACACTTTATGTAGAACCTGAAGCTGAACCAATTGCTATTGAAGAACCTATGGTTGAACCAGATCAACCAATTGCAATAGACCAGCCATGGGAAATGAATGATGAAGATGATGATACTGATTGTGAAGAGGTGACTCTAGTAGTAAGTGAACACAGTAGGGGCATTAACAATATTGTCTCTCTTAGATCATCTGTGGTTGACCAAAATGATGTTAGTGAAGAACCTGTTGAGAGTTTAAGGGATAGTAGTGTTGGTGGAGCTGTGGATGACAATGCTGGGGGTGGGCAACCTGTTGGTTGTGGAGAAGTGCATATGGATGACAATGCTACCCATGGAAAAACTGTTGGTAGTGAAGGTGTTCATATGGATGAACCTGATTGGCTAGACGAAGGGTATGAAGGACCAGATTATTCTGATGACATATTTGGTGCTCAGAACAATGAGGTGCCCAATATGAGAGAGCATCAAAGAAATACTGAAAAGGTAAATGAGGGTGAGCATTTGAAGGAGCAGGTTACAGATAATGGGAAGAAACCAAAAGCTACTGCCAATGATCAAGCTATTGATGATGATGATTGGGCTGAAAAAGCTCTTGATGATGATGACACTAGGAGCATTAACAGTTCTGAGGATGGGGATGAAAGGGTGAGATGTCCAGAGTTCAATGAGAAGATTGGCATGAGTAACCCTCAATTATGATTTATGCAAAGGTATGAAGTTTCCAAATGGGAAGGTGTTTATGGTTGCCTTGAGGGAATATGCAGTGCAAAAGCCTATGGACATTAAGTTCAAGCTTAATGAAAAGACCAAGATTTCGTTCACTGCAAATATGAATGTGGTTGGAAGATATATGCATCATAGATTTCAGGGGAATTAACCTTCCAAATGAAGACCATGGTTCCAACTTGTACATGTGGGAGGACATTCAAGCATAGTCAGGTGACTTCTATATATGTGGCTAGGAAATACTTGGATGATATCAACAAAAACCCTGATTGGGCAATTTCTGGTGTGAAGTATCGAGTTATGCAGGATGTGTCTATGGACTTGAGCATAAATCAAGTGTACAAAGCTAAGAGGAAAGCTAGAGAGTTCATACTAGGTGATGAGAGGTTATAGTATGGGAAGCTTAGGGACTATGCTAAGATGATAAAAGTAACTGATGTGGGGAGTAAGGTGATTCTGCAAACTGAGATTATTGAACTTAACACACAACCCAAGTTCAAGAGGATATATGTGAGATACAATGCACAGAAAGTTGGATTCTTGGGGGGTGCAAGCCACTTGTAGGATTAGATGGTTGCCATTTGAAGGGCAAGTTTGGTGGACATATATTATCAACAACTGTAAGGGATGGGAATGACAATATATTCCATGTTGCATTAGGTGTAGTTGAGCAAGAAAACAAGGATTCTTGTGTGTGGTTTTTACAAACATTTGCAGATGATATTGGGAGGCCAGATGAGCCGAATTTGGTGTTCATTTCAGATAGGCAGAAGGTAATACAATTCACTTGCTTTTTGAGATTTCTGTTTGTTCTTAGTCATTACATTTCTGCTTTTTGAAAGTTCTGTTTTTGTTCTTAAGCAAATGGTGTTCATTTTTGTTCTTAGGATGTCTTTTGATTTTATTTATGATAACCAGGGATTGATACCTACCATGGAAATGTTCCCAACAGTTGAACATCTGTGTGGAGCATATTTACCGCAACTTTAAGTTAAACTTCAAGGGTTTGGAATTGAAGGCTGCATTATGGAGGTGTGCTGCAGCAACAACAGTTAAGGGGTTTGAGAAGAGGATGCAAGATATGAAGGACTTGGACAAAGAAGCATGGGAGTATCTAGCAGACATCCAACGAACCTAATAGACCAAGTCACATTTCACTCCAAGGGCCATCTCTGATTGTTATGTGAACAATCTTAGTGAGTCATTTAATTATATGATACTAGACGCTAGGGATAAGCCTATCATTGCCATGCTAGAATGGATTAGGGTTAGGTTGATGACTAGAATGTATAGTAAGAGGACTGGGATTGAAAAGTTCACTAGTGACATGTCCAAACATAGTACAGAAGCTTGAGCAGTTGAAAGTTGATTCCAAGTCATTTTCTGCTATTCCATCAGGTTTCCTTATATATGAGGTTGATAATGAGTATGAGAGGCATGTGGTTAACCTTACAAGAAAGTGTTGTAGTTGTAGAGTTTGGGATTTGACAGGAATCCCATACAAACATGGTGTTGCAGCAATCTATAAGAATCTGGAGAGGCTTGAGGATTATGTGCATACATGCTATAGAAAGGATGCCTATGTGGTTGCATACAAGGAGATGATTACCCCACTGCCTGGCTAAGATGAATGGATTGAAACCAACCAACCATCCTGCCCCTGTTGCTCCAATTGTGTACAAGCCTCCAGGCAGGCCACCAATGAAAAGGAAGAAAAATGCAGATGAGCCAAATAACCCATACAAAGTTTCTAGGTTAAATAGACCTATAAAATGTGGGTTTTGCCATAAGAAATGGCATAATTCAAGGAGGTGTAAGGCTGGAATAACTGGTGAGACATCATGGGAAAGGAGACAAAGACTTGAGAGGCAAAAAAAATTTGTAAGTAAAGCAAGATGGTGTTCACTATGACAATTATATTACAAATTTATTTCTGATGCAAGACAATTCTTTTTGTAGGGACAAGAGGGAGAAGGAGCAAGCACAGACCAACCAAGTCAGGGTGCAACTTCAATACCTCAGCCAGCCAGCAAGTCAGCCACCTAAGCAACCATCAAGGAAGTTTGCAAGGCAGCCACCCTAGTTTGCAAACCAGCCAGCCAACCAACCAGCCAGCCAGCTAGCAAGTCAGCCACTTAGGCAACCACCAAAGAAGTTTGCAAGGCAACCACCTAGATTTGCAAACAAGGCAGCCAACCAGGTAGCTAACCAGGCAACCAATCAGCAAGCAAGGCAGTCACCTAGATTTGCAAACAAGGCAGCCAACTAGACAACCAACCAGCAAGTAAGGCAGCCACCTAGATCTGCAAACAAGGTAGCCAACCAACAAGTAAAACGCCCACCTGGACCAATAAACAAGGCAGCTAACCAGCAAGCAAGGCACCCACCCGGACCAGTAAACAATGCAACCAAGCAAACAACCAGTCAAGTAACAAGTGGGGTAGCTAGCCATCCAACAAGAAAGCCAACCACCCATCAAGCAAGTCAACCAACCACAAAAGTAGCCACTGAGGTAGCCAACAGGCAAACCCTACACACAGCCAACTGAAACATTTGTTTCAGCTTCAAGCAGGCCACCACCATTTGCGATAGATTCAAGCAGACCACCACCAAGTAAAGCACCCACAGCTCAATGGTTCTCATGCAGCCAGCCTATCTTTCATACTCCTAAGGAAACATGGGACACAAGAAAACCTCTATCTCAGGTATATACACAAACACCACCCTTTATACTTACATAAAACACTGGATTAGATCTTGATATGGAGTTGCTATATATTTTGCAGCCTCCAAGGGGGTTGGTACCACCAAAGGTACTTGGGAGAAGTCATCTATTCTCATATGGAAAAGGTGGATTAAGAGCTAAGACATCTGGTGCAATGTTCTTAACAGGGGATAGTATACAAGGCAAGGATAAGGGCAGGGGCAATGTTTTGTATATGTTATTATATATGTATGGAATGGTACTTTTTTATGCTTCTTCATTTGATGTATGGAATGGTACTTCTTTATGCTTCTTCATTTGATGTATGGAAACTATCACAAAAAATTGGTAACAAAGCTATTGGTTTGGGATCCTAGGGATTTCGAGCACAAAGTTTGAAGTAAAGCCCTTTTGCTTCAACAAAATAAATACCAAGAACAAAACCAAAATTGATGGTTAATAACTGAGTTAAGAAGAGGAAGTTAAAACTAAGTGCTTTAAATTTTCCTCCAGCCAAAAGCAGGGCTTTGTCCATAATCCAAAATAAAATTTACTGTTGGAAAAAAGAAGCTGCTTCTTTCATGCATTTAAGTTGATCTACATCCATTAAGCCTCCTATCAACAATTTCCTAGTGAACATCATAGGGTGTTGTGGTTCTTTGAACTGCATTCAACTTGACTCATTTGAAAGAGTGGTTCTCTGAATAGCATTCAAATTGACTTACTGGAAAGTGTGCATTGGGATATAACAGAGTAACTAATCAGTTTTCTCCAAACACTTACCCCCCCTTCCCCCAACCGCTTCACACAAACGTGGAAGAAGTTTTTCTAATCATCTTAAACGAATGCTTGTATCATGGTAATGGGCATTTGGAGGTTCTAAAATCTTGTTACAATATTTCAACTTGTACTAAATCAAACAAAATAGTAAATTAGCTGAAAAAAAACTCACTTCTTCATCAGACATGTGCCAACACGAATTTAAACAATTCAGCTTAAAAACTCTACAATGTATAAACATATAGTTGTACTCATTTGATTTGGAAGTCAGACTGCAATCTCAAAAAATTTCAATCGTTTAATTTGGTAGCTTAAGTTGTTAGTCCATGAGCCAACCCATTTGATGTAAACAGAATCTTGTGGGGTGCATGTGCAATTTCCCCTTATATAAAGAAGAGCAGATTGCATACTCTATTCAAATTACAAGAACACATTATAAGGCAACATTACACATTACATAAACAAGGCAACATTACATAAACAAGAACACATTACATAAAGAACACATTGCATACTCTATTCAAATAAACAACAACATTACATAGTGCCAAATACATGAAATACACTTGTCAAAAGTGGTAGTACCCAAAATTATACAATAACTATAACAACTTGCCTTCAAGGCAGACTCAATGGCTTTGTTTCAAATTCTCTCATCCTACCAGAAAACACAAAAAATAGCAAAAAAAACCCCCCATGACACAACAAGTGTAAATTTGTAGTTCTGTAACTTCTCTTTAGCTATCCTCTCTCTCACCCTAACTTTTTCTTCCCTTCACTTGGCTACTTTTTCCCTCTCAATAGCTGCTTTTTCCCTATCACTAGCCTCCTTTTCCTTTTTTTGTGCAACTCTTGCTTGATTCTTGTACATACTGAATCTTGCAAGGACAATGGGTGCAACTTCAGACCCAAGCTTACATGTTTTGTCATCCAACCATCTAAAGTATTTACAAGTAGGCTCATCATCCTACAAACAAAATCAAATTAGGGTTATTCATAAAGCCAACAAAACCAGAAAACCAACAAAACCAGAAAATAAAAAAATAAAAAGGAAAAAATCTGAAAACCAACTGTTACTCACCACATCATAGTAGCAGCACCCATTAAACCTTCTCCCAAAATTGTTCAAGGTCAAAGCAGTCTGTTGCTGACAACGGTCAGCAGAACATGAATGGTGACTGGAACTCGAGTAATAACTTGAAGAAAACATGTTCATATTTCACTTTGGCAATCGAAGTACAAAGAGAAATGGGTTTGGAGATTTTTAGGGATCCTGATATAGAGGAAAACCCAAGCTTCAGTACACCTCCTCCTTGCTTGCAAATGTTCAGATTTCACTTTGGCAATCTAAGTAAAGAGAGAAAGGGATTATGGATTTGGGGATTTTTAGGGATTCTAAGGTAGAGAAAGGGAGAGAGCTCGTTCTTCTTTTTAGGGTTCTATTTAGGTTCTAATTTTGGCTTATATAGTAAAGGGGATTTTCTAACGGAAAGGACAAAGGTGGGTAACGACAATCTAATGGAAGTCACCCCAGGTGGGTTAAGTGATAACTTTTAAACCACAGGTGGACACAGTTAAAACGGGCCAAACCACAGGTGGGTAAAGTGCAATTTCCCCCTAATCTAATTTTTTGTTAAAATTTTTTTTTATTGAAAGTGTGCTAAAATATACTTGTATTTTGAAAATTTTTGAAAATGTAAGAAAAAGTGGAAAATAAAAAAGTGAGATTTTAAAAAACTGTACATAAGAACTAAAACCAAAAAGCTGAAATTGATGTCAAATAGACTCTTAGTACCCATTTGGTTTCAGCTGAAAGTAGCGTCCACGTTTTGCGTTTTCAGTTTTTCTTTTTTCTTTTTTTCTTTTTTTTCCCTGAGCTTGAACAGTAAAATCACATGATTTTACTGTGCAGGGAACAAAAAACATTGTTCATGCACTGTTCACGCACTGTTTATGTACTGTTTATGCACTGTTCACGGGTCCCACAACACTATTCACACATTTAAAAATTATTTTCCTACAGTGTTTTCAGTTTTCAGTTTCAGCAATAATAAGTTCAATCCAAACGGACCCTTAGTGTCAAAACCGAGAAGTAAGAGGTAATAGAGCAACTTTTTACTTTGTTCACTGAGGTATGTTGAGCAACTATACCAAGAATCATAAGCAAAAGAGTAAAATATATATGGGAAATGCTACCGAGAAGCGAGAGGTAATGAGCAACTTTTTACTTTGTTCACTGAGGTATGTTGAGCAACTATACCAGGAATCATAAGCAAAAGAGTAAAATATATATGAGAAATGCTAACGGGTGCCCTTAGGACATTGGTTAACAATCCATTTTAAGAAAGTTTTGATATCACTTTTATGTAAAATAAAAAAAGCTGTCAAAATATTAATTGTTTTTTTTCTTTTTTCTTTTCCCATAAAAGCTTTCTTTAACTGAATTGTTAACCAATACCCTAATGGCACTTGTTAGCATGACCCAATATATATAAATATATATATATAAATATATATTTTTTGGTAAGAGAAAAAATATATAAATTGACTGCTTGTGTAGCACGCTCTTTAATATGAACACAAAAGGCATAGGAGAACATATGTCACTTATGATGTCATTGATAAGGGTAATTCTTCCGCCTAAAAGAGAAATATATTAAAAAATGAAAAAAGTTTTGCTACAAACGTATTTGGAGTCATATTGTGAATATCATTCTGTTTCGGCTAGAACAATTGTAAAATCTAGTACAGGTATATAAACTGGAAACATAATCCCCCTTTTCCGCCCTGAATCAAATTTCGCCCCATTCTATTGTGTTTTGGATGATCCGGGTCGTTTCATTCAATTTCGGCAAAAAAATACAAGATTTGGCCAGTATGAGTTAAGGTTATGGATCCGAATATAGAGAGAGAAATAGTGTTAAATTATTGATTCTTGATACCATTGGAAAGCTTGTGTAACATTAGTTCTAAGGGACCAACTTTGGATCATTTTGTGCTATCATGCTATGATAAAAAAATCAGCTTATTTATTGTTGATTATTTCACAAGCTCACCAATCTTATGGACACATCAGCTGCCATTGATCAACCACTTAATTATTTTGAATTCATCACTTTTCTCTAGGCTAGCTTCAGATCAAATAAAGTCTCTTACGTCACTTTAGTCACTACCATAGTTGATTCTTTCTCGTTGAAAGATTTGTATGACCATCTTTAATTTTAGCTTATGAATTTTGTCTCGAGCAAAAATCAAATTTTTGATAGTGTTTGACAGTGTTTCCCAAAAAAATAAAAATAAAAAAATAAAAAAATCTTTGATAGTAAAATTGGAGTTTGACCAACACTTAATTGATTCCTGTGCATCCAGAACAATGAGAGGATCATAACAAAGTGATAAAAACTCGTGGACTTTCTTATACCATTTTATCATTCATGGTTGCTCTTATATTGATATTTTTTTAACATATATGAAAAATAAATGCTTAACAATATATGATGATGCACAAAAATCGTTAGTGAGTTGATCGTCTACACGCGCACCAATAAGGGTACCTGAAGAACAAGAGAAAGAACCAACAAGGAGCACCGGTGGAGTGCAGGTCAAAGACCCTCCAAAGGTTAAGTTAGTGATAGAAGAATCTCCGAGAACTCCAAAGTATGAGAACTAGGAAATTTCACGTACCTTAGGGGAGAGGAGATCTGATGCTTATATAGTGGTGTGGAGTTAACTGAGATCCCTTGGAACGCGGAATCTTTCCTTGTGGAGAAAATTTTGGAGTTAAGGCTTCAAGAATTTAGGACTTTCCTTCCTATATCGGGAAAATACGAACGTTAAATAGGGCCTTTGGGCGGGGTGTGCAAGTTATTTCCATGTAGGGATTTATGAATGGAGAACACGTAAAGGTTCATGGGGCCCAACATATTCAATTGTGGGGCTCATACAAATCCATCCGACGGTTTAGGCATCATCCCCCTATTGCACTATACTTCAAACCTATCCATTGGCTTTTATGCGCCTACCACCCGTTAGGTCCAACTGCCAGGTACCCGACGGATCTCTATGAAGCTGACGGATTCCTATGGAGGTGGGGTAGGATGTCCATCCCGACCAACCATCAGGTGAGGTGTTTTCATCTCGACGGGTTGAAGATTTTAAGAAAAAAATTTATGCCGAAAATATCCTTATCAATATATAAAAATTAAAAAAAAAGTCCTAGTTGGATGCGTGGAATATCTTGTCACAAAACCTTCCTACATCTGGCCACGTATTATTATCAAGAAAAAAAAATTTTAAAAGTTCTACGTAAGCATTGCCAATGCTAATAAGAGATTAAGGTTATTAAGGCTCAAAAAAAATTAGGAAGCGATTTTTTAAATAATGTGAAGTGCCAATGCACTCCTTTGTTAAATTCTCTAGCACTTTTTGAACTATATATTTCAGGAACTCTTAATGGTACAATGCTTTCCTTGTCAAAGTTTAAAAAATCATTTAACTCTTTTGGGTTTTTACACTTCGCTCTTTTGCATCTTCCAGTCTTTTTTGCTCAAGAAATTTGACTAGGCCTTCTAGAGCAACATCGTTACCATCACTCTTCAAAAGTTCCTCTGCAATTTCAGCTGGCGTAACCTCTGCATTCTCCAACAATCCTTCAATCTCTTTAAAGAGTCGGTGGTCACCATTGATACCAAGATAATTAGAAGCTAACAACTTGAACCCATCCATGGTGCAATATGACATGTGCAGGTGCATGTCCATACGGCCTGGGCGCAACAAAGCAGGATCAAGCCGGTCCTTATGATTGGTGGTGAACACAATAATTCGCTCATCTCCACAACTTGACCATAATCCATCTATGAAGTTCAATAAACCCGATAGTGTGAACTGAAAAATTAACATGATAGGAAATAATGTTAGATAAAATCATAAGATAATGTCATTTAATTTGAATCATAGTGGTACTGCTAATGGTTGTTGATGATGTTCATAGCACATGTATCTAGTTAAAGATGTATTCAATGTATAAAACTCCAATTTTCATAGAGCCTAAGAGAAATGATTGGTAGACAACCTTATCATTATTTCAAGAAATTTCAAAAATGCTATAATTAAAACTTATCGTAATCACTTATAGTCCATTTCAATCTAATAAATATTTGATATTAGATTCAACACATTCTCACAACACACTTATCAAATCCAATTCACATAAGAATCACACGAAAACTATTTGAAGTGTATAATAATCTAATTACCATATATACTAATTATATATATATATATATATATATATATATTGTTTAGAGTAATTGAAACTAGTTTTTATGAGAATAAAGAATGCTAACCTTAGAGGAAGAATTCTTAGAGTTATCCTCTTCCTCTCGATCTTCCAACTCTGCACTACAATCTATATCTTCAATTACCAGTATAGAACGATTAGATGTGGAAAGCAATATCCTTCTCAACTCTGAATCTGAGTATATGTCTGAAAGGTTCAAATCATAGATATTAAACTTGAGGTAATTAGCCATGGCAGCAATCAAGCTTGATTTACCAGTACCCGGAGGGCCATAAAGCAAATACCCTCGCTTCCATGCCTTGCCAACCTTCTTATACAACTCCTTCCTTCTGACAAACCTGTCCAAATCATCCTTGATCATCTTCTTCACCTCTGGGTCCATTGCCAACTTCTCAAACGTAGCTGGATGTTCAAGATTAATAGAACCCCATTCACTATAACCTTCATCATCACAACCACGACAGTCACGGCTATAAAGCCTTACCTCCTTTTCTTCTTCTTTTATAGTCTCAGAACTAGTTATTACATAAGGTAAATAAGAGTCTAGCACAACATTTTTGAATTTCTTATCAAAGGAAAGCTCAATAAATTTCTGACGATCATGACGATTCTCTCCTTTTTCTGAAAACTTCCATTTGAGCTTAATGTTTTTGAAGCAATCAGTAATCTCTTCACCCGTTACAACATCAATGGTTGATTTCTTTTGCCTAGTGGTTTTGCTTACTTTGAGACGTTCTGTTGAGTTACTAATCTTGGTACGTAGGTAAATTGTGGCAGCTTCATAGATTTGATTGGTACCGATACCACAGTTCTCATCGATGATGAGAGTGAGTTGGGCAGATTGAGGAGTAAAGAAGTAATGTTGAAAGATGGAGAAGAGATAAGAGCGGAATTCAGGAGGTACGAGTTCATTTACCATGGATCTTACTAGCATCACAATAGCACTAATGGAGGCATAGGCTGAGAACAATGTTGTCAATGATATAGGCATCTCTTTTAGAGAAAACATGGTATGAAGGTAAGGTTGTCTACCAATCACCTCTTCTAAATCCTGTAAAAATGAGAGTTTGTATGTTAGATCACTTAGACAAAAACCCATAAATTTGTTGGGATAAATCCAATCCCATTTATGTGTAAATTAAATTTAGGCGTAAATACACTTTTGGTCCCTATATTTTGGGTCATTTCTCTATTTGATAGCTAAACTGATTTTGCTCCTATGTTAGTCCCTGATTTTTCAAAATCGTTTTTAAAATTGTCCCTACCGTCAACCCGGTTACGGAAGAAGCTGATGTGGCAAACGGAGTGCTTAGGTGGCATGTTAATCGCTAACGTGGCAAATAAAATAATATTAAAAAAATTTATTTTTCTTTTAAAAATGACAAGTCAGCATTTTAATTAATAAAAATTAAAAATAACTTAAAAAAATTAAACTGAAAAAATTCAAAATCAAAAACAAAACAACAAAAAAAAACCTTTTTTCAATTTTAAATATTGAGAAAACAATTTATAGTTTCAATTTTTCTTGAACTTTCTTAAGAAACAAACATTAAGTTAACACCCCTTCTCATTCTAGGCTGGCATGTCTATGTTTGTGTTTGTATCTATTTCATTTTCTTCTTTCTTTTAAGATAAACCAAAAAAAGAAAAATCAAAATAAAAATAACTTAATAAATAAATATTATTGGTGAGTGTTTGTGTCTGTATCTTTTTTTTTTTTTTTTTCCAGATCCTCTCTTTCTCTATCTCTTGGTGCGTATATGTGTTTGTATCTTTCTTTGTTCAAGCTTTCAATCCCTCTCTCTCTCTAAACCTGACCCTCTAATCTTTGGGTTTTTCTAGTTTTCCGTGGGGTGGTCGGTAATGGAGGTGGAGATCGGTGATCGGGGTGGAGATCGGTGTGGTTGGGGTGGAGATCAGTAATCCATGGGTCTTGGATTATGGGTTTGGTTGGAGATGGAGATGGAGATGGCTGGGTTTGGTTGGAGAAGGCTGGGTTTGGTCGGGGTGGAGATCGGTGGTCGAGGTGGTCGTTTTTGTTGGAGAGGGCTTTTCTGGGTTTGGTCGGGGTGGAGATCAGTGGTCGGGGTGGTCGTTTTTGTTGGAGAGGGCTGGGTTTTTCTGGGTTTGATCGGGGTGGAGATCAGTGGTCGTTTTTGTACTGTTTAGTTGACCGTGACTCGGACTGGGCTTCAACTAGGTGGATTCGGTGCTGTTGATGGCGAGTTGATGGTGGATTTGGGTTTGTTGACGGCGGATTTGGTGTTGTTGATCGGCGGGGTGTTGTTTGATAAAGTTCTGGGTTGGAGGTTTGATGATTTTTCTAGGTTGGTTTTCTCATGTTGGTTTGGGTTTGATGAATTTTTCATGTTCTGGAGGTTTCAAGGGAGGATAGGGATTTTGTATGAAATTTTGCATTGTTCTGGGTTTGATTGTGCTCTTGCTTTGGGTTTGATTGTTATTGGATTCGGGAAGAACATGAAGAACAAGTTCTTGTGTTCTTAGCTAAAAAATAATGAAAGCAATAATAATAATAATAATAATAATAATAATAATAATAAAATCAGATTTAAAAGTTTGTTTTTTTTTTAATTTAGTTTGAATTAAATTGAAATGAAAAATATAAATTATTTTTATTTTTTTAATTAATCTGACATGGCTTTTTTTAATTCAAAAAATGCTGATGTGGCATTTAAAAAATATTAAATAAAATATTTTATTATTTTATTAGTTGGCTTTGACACCTGGCACTTCAATTTGCCACATCAGCTTCTTCTGTAATCGGGTTGACGGTAGAGACGATTTTAAAAACGATTTTGAAAAATTAAGGACTGACATAGGAGTAAAATAAGTTTAGGGACTAAATCGAGAAATTGCCCAAAATGTAGAGACCAAAAGTGTATTTACGCCTTAAATTTAAATATAACATAAACACCAAGAAAATCAACCACACCCTAGAAAAATCACAAAGCAAATCCGACCAATCCATCCTAATAAAATAGAAATTACAATACTTTATAATAAATTAGAAAAATAAAATAATACCTCTATAAGAATAACAAAATCTCCACTCTGAATACTTCAATGCTATGTCACTGTGTGGTTGTAGCACCCGAAAAACCCTCCCAGAGAAAACCCTCAATTTTTCTCGCGTATATGGTTGGAATGAAAGAATTCTCACAAAGTGGTGTTTCTCTATATTCAACACGCACACCCCTTTATAAAGATAAAGAAGAAGACCATGCGAACTTGCGCAGCACGCTCATTGAAGAAATTGACACCCTGTTCCTTAAACGCTAAGATTTTTCTCTTTCAGCCATAAATACACATGGTTCGATTTTAGGTTTGTTATTTCACAATAAAAGTATTCTATTTCCCATATAAAAAAATTAAAATAAAATAAAAGACTCTAAAGCAGCCAACCGACTCACAAGAAAAGTTTAATTAACATGCACCCACTCTTTTATTATTTATTGCAAAATTTGCCATGGATTGTTATTTGGAAAATAATCTATCATGGATTTAAAATAAATGAACGTTGATATTAAAGCAGTGACAAGAGTGACAAGATAATTAAGTATAAATTAATGAATTTCATATTATCAATTATATTGTAAACATGAAAGAAATTAAAGTATTATATATAAAAATGGAAAAAAATTAACGGATTTACTAACTCCTAAGAGTATTTGTTAATAAAATAGGAAAATTTTATGGAAAAAAAAAACAATTAATGCTTTAACAGATTTTTCTATTTATCATAAAAATATATAAATTTCAGATTTTTAGTATATATCAATTCAAAAATATTATCTGTAAACTTAGGAACTAAGTAATATTAAGAATTAAGATTAACTTCTTGTTTTCAAAAAAAAAAAAAAGATTAAATTATTCACATGACCTGTTAGGGATATATGGAAACTCTGCATACTGCTTATTCATACCATATAAAAAGAATTTGCATAATATCTTGTCAAAAACAAAAGAAAAAGAATTTGCATAATATAATATAATATAAGAGTAAATTAATTAACAAAAAACAAATTAAGAAAAACATTCAAGTTTGACTTTGAGAACATACCGTTATCGGATATTCTTGACTAACAAGGTACTATATACTTGGCCACGAAGTAATCCATATGTAACGTATGGGGATTCTCAACAGACAAAAAAAAATGTAAGAAATATATGGAAAAATTGGATCAAAATCCTCTCGGGCTTCTAGGAAACTCTACCAAATAAAGTTCTTTAAATAATTAAGTACCCGTTTGGATACAGCTGAAAAAGGTCAGCATTTGCGTTTTGGCCTTCTTTTTTTTTTTTTTTTTTTTTGAGAACGTGCACTGTGGGTCCTGTGCAGGAAGAGAAGAGCGTTTTTTTGCTTTTTCAATGAGTCCCGTGCACTGTTCACGGGACCCACAAGTACTTTATTAAAAAAAACTTTAAAATTGGGTCCCACAATACTATTCACATATTTAAAAATTATTTTACTACAGTGTTTTCAGTTTTCAGCAAAATAAGCGATATCCAAACAAACCCTAAATCTAACCCTTCTTCTATAATTTAAAGATCCAAATTATGTCATAATAGGCTATGTCACCGTTCCACTTACAAACCTTAAAATAAAAAAATAAAAATTATTTAAAAAAAAAAATGGTTCAAATTCAAAAACCAATCATTAAAGTTTGTTTTATAATTTAGGATAAATTATAAAATACACACCTAATGTAACACCCCGACCCAACTTTATAATTAAACTATGTGTTTGAATGGTTAATTATTATTTTAAGCCACTTTCTTTCTATAATTAATATAAGAGTATTTAATAAGCATATTATTTTACAATGCTATTGAATAAGAATTGTAAAGATTATAAGTAATTGAATGACTGATTGTATTAGGAATATATACTAAGTATGTACAAAATTACATTAAGTGGTTAAGTTATTAGATATATATAGTTGTTGGTGTTTAATTAATTATAAAAGTAAGGGTTTATATGCAAAGTTATTTTTATAGTTTGAGCCTTTATAGAATATAAGTTTGTGAGGGGGTGGTAAGTAATTTTTAAAAGTTACAAGGGTGACTCATCAACCCTTTTTCCTTAGCAATACACGTGCCCACCCAAAGTCCATTTCCCTTATTTTCTTAGCTGCACCAAAAGGTTCTTCTCTTATCCTTCTTTCTGTATTCCTTTTCTTTGTTTCTATCTCTTCTTTGACTTTCTCAAAGCAACTAGAACCATAAGGAACTCTCTCCCTCTCATACCCACGGGTCCAACACCAAAAGAGAAAAAAACTCTCAATTCTTCTCTCCCTTTCACACCTACGGGTCCAGCAGCAACAAGAGGTTTCCTTCAATTCTTCTCAAGCTTTTGTTCCCAATTTAAAGCTAGAGTGATTCTAGTTCTATCACTCCATGAACCGTGCCTAGGGTAAGGGAAAATCTATTTCTTTTATCTATTTATCCATTTAAACCTAAGTGATGGTTATATGATTTTGTATATGAGTTGGATTCTAGAGATTGTTGATTAATTCGAATTGAATCATTGTTGTGCTTACATGTGCTCCTAGATGATAGACTAAGATAAAATCTGTTATAAGTAAGTATTAAAATGAGTAAAATAGCTAGATTAACTGTATGGAATTGTTAATTGAGGTGTTGAATGTGTAGTTGATTAAGTAATTGAAGCTTGTTGAGAGTTAGTGCATGAACTTGTTCAGAGTTGCACTCACTGGTTAACCTGTTTGGTCATTATAAATCCTGTATTTTTCTAGAATAGCTATGTGTAAAAGGTTTGTTGAAAATTATTATATAATATGTCTAGTATGTGTGTATTAAATTTCATATGAAAATACCATCGTTTGATAATTGTTTGTGAATTTACAAGAAAATGTTGCAAATCTGTCACTGTGACAGATTCTGTGTTTATGTATGGTAAACCATGTATTAAATTGTATACAGTGATTTAGGATGCTAGGAGTAGTTCTTACGAATGCTAAGACACATATGGTTGTATTGGAAGTGGTCTCACAGTATTTGGATCAATATAAAAATAATGGTTTAATTTCTAAATTGTATGAAATTCTGTCAGGACAGATTTGAGTATGCTGTATTGTATGATTTTTAGTAAATTATAGTTTTATGCTTTGATTCCGAAATTAATATGGTATTTACTAGACATCCAGGGGAGTTGCTCTGTAAAATTTCATGAATTTTGGATGTGAATTGATAGCCCATTTGTATTTTATAAGTGAAGTATATGCTGCTGGAATAAAACAGTGAACAGTAAGGGACATGCCTAACTTTGAGGATTTAATTCTAAAGTTAGGGTGAATGATTTGAGCTATAATTTATTATGCTCATCATTTGGTATGTCTAGATCATAACTAAATTTTGTATAACTTGGTTCAAGGTTTAGTACTCATGGGAGGGGTTCTAAACCATCCGCCTGTTGTTTTTATGAAGCTGTTTTGTTCATGCTGTATGTCGCCTTGTGTAAGTTTATGCATGCACCCTTGCTTCCAATCTCAAAGCACCTTTTGAAATGAAGTTGACTCTTCTAGAGATATGAGATTAATGTGAGAATGTTGGTTTCTCTATGATTTAATACATCATGATGTTTGATGAATGTATTTTGTGTTTGTGAGAACCTCGTTGAGGTGAGATTATGATTTCCTTGATTATAAGAGATAGGCTTTGAGATAAATGTGTAAGTTTATGATAAGGAATAATGGATAGTAATAAACTTTGATATTTGGTTTAGGTATCACCAGTTCCCAAGTCTAAGCTCCTTCGACTGTAGGCTTTCAATTCCTCTGCTTTCAAGTAAGGGATAAGTTATATGGGCATTTGGTAAGTCATGAGGTTATTTTAAAGTATATTATGCATTAAAAGATTTTTTATTAGAGATATGGCATATAAGCATGTTTCAGATAAAGATATGTTCGTGAGCTTTCGAAACCTTATGTATATGATTTAAGCATATTGATACTATTACTAATTCCACGAACATGATATTTAAAGAAAACAATGAAAATGCTTTTATTATGAAATGTTATGCAAACTATGAATTTCAGTATGATGTATAAGTATGAAATGTTTTCGGGTTATGTCCTCTGGTGATCTGAACTTTGTCGGTAGGGGTTAATTACTGGCTTTCCATGGAAAATGTTATTTGATTGGCCATTAAATGGGACTGGCTCTGCTGTACCTGCCCTTGTTGGTTACAACCAACTTGTGGAGGAAGTCAACCTACCCCCATGGTTGAAAGATATGTATTATGATGTGATCCCGGGAATACCTGGCATTGTGGAGAATGCTGGATGCCTAGCACAGTGGTGCTAGAAGCCTCCCAAATAAGTACAGACTTATCAGATATGGACTAACCAATAAGTTATTTATAAACAGCTATATTATGTTATTAATCATGAGAGAATGATTTTATTTAAATGCATTATGAAAAGTTAAAAGCTTTCATGAAAAAGAAGTTTATGATGAAAAGAAAAGATGTTCTTTAAAAGATAAGAGTTTCTGAAGTTTTGTTACGCTTTAAAGATAAAGCTTCTGATGAAAGTACAAGTTTATGTTAAAAAGTTATAAGATATCTGTTCTTTATAAAACGTTAAGTTTTATGACTATAGAAATTATAATATTTTACGAGAAGAAGTTTATGAAGAAAAGTTTTGTTATTCTTTAAGATGTTTCTAGTTTAAGACAAAGTTACCAATTATCTAATTTAAGTTAAAATGATTATTTTGTAATAAGAATATATATATACATATATGTATGTATGTATATGATTTTAAATAATCAATATTATATTTGGTGACTTTGTAAGAAAGGAAAAAAGTTCAATCCGAAA
Organism: Notholithocarpus densiflorus; assembly: GCA_030021035.2. NCBI lineage: Eukaryota > Viridiplantae > Streptophyta > Magnoliopsida > Fagales > Fagaceae > Notholithocarpus > Notholithocarpus densiflorus. The sequence continues at coordinate 29,551 of JARYZH020000246.1, read as the reverse complement.
GGTTTTAGTAATATTATTCTGATAAGAAAAAGGAGAACAATTATTTTTCTATGAAGAGCGTATAAGATATTATTACGAATAGTATAAAATACTATGCATGAAAAGATGTTCTCCTATCTGCATATTTATAGAATTAAATGATTTGATTTACATGCATCCTTATTAAATTCTCATATATCTTACCTTTATTAAGTTGTGTAGCTCACTCACCCCTTCTGCTCTTTCAGTCAATAGGTTTTATTTTGAAGCAGATGGAGCCTTAGTCGAGTTTTGGAAGGAGCTGGTTTTAGTTTTATATGTATGGATCCTAAATTAGCAACTTGATGTTTAGATTTGTATTATGGTTAATTTTAGGATTTAATGAAAGTTGTGTACCTTAAAGTACTAAGAGATGTATTATGTGAAATTTAGAATTTGAGTAACTGGTGGATTATGTTATTCTTTGAGTATAATGTAGATGCTCTGAATGTCAAGTGAAAAGTTATATCATTTAAGTAAAGAAACAAGAATGGAAAGAAAGAGAGAAGCTTTATAAAAGTTTTTAAAAGTTAAGTTGGTTCTTGTTAATACCAGGTTTAGGCTTGATATTAACATGCCGGTCATGGTCATAAATCCGGGTATTGGGTTTGGGGCGTGACACCTAAAGTTTGGAGTTGTTTGGATTTTACACTCCCAAAGTTTCAAAATTTTGATTTTACACTCTGAAGTTTTGTTCCGTTAGCAATTCGCCCCTTTTGATCAGTTTTTGAAGTTAAGTGACACATCATTGCGATCAGCCCATACAACTCAGTTTTGCCCAAACTGAAACCACAAAACTCAAGCTTAATTTCAACCAAAGTAAGATAAAAAGAGAAATGATATGTCCACAATATTTTTACAACATTTTTACAACAAATTTTAAGTGGCAGGTTGTTACTGGTTGTTATTGTTGGAGTAAAAAAGTAATCTTAGGCTCCGCTTGGGAGTTCATAAGGGAATGGAATAGAATGGAATGAGATGGTCATAAGGGAATGGAAAGGAATGGAATGGAATAGAATGTATTTAAGTAAGGGAAAGGAATGGAAAAGAATGGAATGCAATGGAATTAAGTAACCTTGATTGGATGTTTTAAAATAAAGGAATGGAAAGGAATGAAAATGAATGGAATGTAAGTAATCCTGTTTGGGAGCAACATGGAGAGAATGGAATGAAATCATTTTATGACAATATTACTATTAGACCCCTATTTTAAAATAAAGAGTTGAATATATAGGGGTATTTTGGGAGTTTTAGTAAAAAAATCATTAAATCTAATTCCATTCCCTCCCATTCCTCTCAATTTCGGAGGGAATGAAAATTTGAGGTTTTAAGGGAATAGAGAGGAATGAGTGTTCCCTCCTACCCATTCCATTCCCTCTCACTTAAACTCCCAAACAAGGGAATGGACTTTCCATTCCCTCCATTAAAACTCCCAAACAAGAGAAGGGAAGAATATTCTAAAATTATTCTTTTTATTCCTTTCCATTCCATTCCATTCCTTCCTCCCAAGCGGAGCCTTAATGTTAGGTTCAAATTTGAACTAATAACAACTAACCACCTATAATTTGTTGTGTAAATATTATGAAAATGTTGTGGACCTATCACTTCTCATAGAAAAAACACCATATCAGTTACAATAAAATAAAATAAAAACACCGAATCAGTTTCAATGGAAAAAATAAACAAAAACAAACAAAAAAACCGTATCAACTATCAACCAAACTCTTTCTCAAAAAAAAAAAGAAAAAAAAAAAAACTATCAACCAAACTCAAAAATCAAAAGCAAAACCCCCAGGGTTACCTATTTGATATCGGGTCGTTGGATTGCTTGTGGAATTGTTGCAGCGTGGTACTGATCAAGTGAGGGCCATGGTGGTGGCGGCTCTTGCAGCAGTGGCGTTGATGGGATTTCGGTGGTGGCAGTTCTTGTAATCTGGGAGCTTCAGTTTATCGGTGGCATGGGTTTGGGTAAGGATTTTCAATCTGTGGTGGAGCTGTCATTTGCGGTGGTTGGGTTTTAAATGATGGGGTTTGCGATGGATGGGTTACCGGTGATATAAAGGTTCGGACGTGGTGGATTTCCGGTGGATGGTGGCTTTGGTAGGAATACGGTGGTTCTGAAATTTGTGGGTTTTGACAGATTGTTTTCTTTTCTTTTTTGATTGGTGGGTTTATGGTGGTTCAATGGTGTGTGGGTTACTACTTACTAGTGTGGATTGATGGGATGAGAAACATGGCAAGGGATTTTTTTTTTTGAATTTTTTACTGGTTCCTGATTGACTGCGGTGATGCTTCAGACAGTGGGGCTTTGTTTTTGATTTTTGAGTTTGGCTGAAACAGTGTAAATCACAATGATGCGTGACATATGTCCTCAACACTTGCTCTTAACAGATAGTAGTAGAGGTTTGGGAAGGGAGAGGGTGAGAGTGGTGGGGAAGGAGATCGCGTACGCCGAGAACCACGCAAAGCTCTCACCTCTGCAACGCTCTGTGATAATCCCAGTTCTCTCTCTCCCTCCGCCACTCTCTCTACCGCTTCGGCCTCCTACGCAAGCACCAATTTTGTGTTTTCACTTGGGCAAAACTTCGTCGTTTGGAGCTTACCGGCAAAAACAAAACATATCAATGCAATGATGTGTCACTTAACTGCAAAAATTAATCGGAGGGGTTGAATTGCGAATTTTTTTTTTTTGCATTTAACATTAATTTTATAACAATTTCATTAACTGTCACGTTTCAAAAACGATTTGGAAAAATAGCATCTCGAGTTTTTAAAACTCGATTTTGGTGAAAAATATATGGAGCTTTTAAAACTTGAGTTTCAGTGCGCTGGCACACAGCTGGCATGTGGAATGGCACACAGCTGGCATGGAGAATATTCCACATGGAACTCACCTTTTAGGCTCGAGTTTTATAAAGAAAATCTGGGTTTTTACTGGGTTTGGGTTTCTTCATCTTCATGTGGGTTCCTCTTCAAATCTTCTATAGGTTTGGGTTTTTTCTTCTTCTTCTTCATGTGGGTTCTTCTTTAGATCTTTTTCCTGCAGAAGGTTTTCATATGGTGGTCATTGTTGGATGGGGGAACGAATTTGGTCTTTGCAGAAAGTGAAATTGTGGATTTCACGGTGAAAATTTTGGTGGGTCTAGTTTGATTTGGGTTAATTTTTTGGAATTGAATGGTGGGTCGGTTATGATTTTGTGTGTAATCATTGGTGGGTTTGGTGGATGATTCTTCTTCTTCCTGTGGGTTTTTCCTTCTTCCATTTCTGGTTGTTCTTCTTTTCCTTCTCTGTTTGCCACGTGTGTATTTTCCGTCTCTGATGTAACAGCAAGGACAAAAACGAGACGCGTTTTCCAAGATAGGGAGTAAAAGTGGTGGAAAAAAAAGTTAGAGATCAAAGTGGGAATCGTGTGAAAATGTAGGGACGAAAATGGATTTTTCGCCTTTTTTTAATTGCACATTTTAAAACAACTAATCCAATCAGACTGAAAATACAATACTCACTAGGTTGGTTTCAATTAATTCAAATAATAAAGTCTCTCGTTATTATAAATTTTAAAACTTTTACTACTTTCCTATGTCACACTCTTGGGGATGTTAAACTTCATTGATGGTCTATGTGGAGAAGACAGTATCTTTGTATTCACTACCTACCACAAGGATCAACTTGACCCTGCGTTGTTAAATCCTGGTCACATGTACATTAACATTCGTTTGACCTATTGAACCATTAAGGGGTTCAAGCTCTTGGTTTCCAATTATCTTGACATTCATCACCCACTCTTTTGGAGAGAGTGAAGTGAGAATGTAAAGGTCAGTCCTGTAGAAGTGGCTGAAGAACTCATGAAAAGTGATGATGCTAACGCTCTTGGTGGCCTGGTTAAACTCTTAAGGGCATTTTTATTATAAGAGTAAAGTATAAATTTTGTATTACAATAAACCCAACATTGATATGTATAGTAGGCTAAACCCGAAACTAACTTACACTTAACTACAATTAATAAACTTGTAGTACAAGTAGGAAATTGGACTTGTGCACAAAGTATGATTAAACTTGGGTCTATAGGGCTAATATATCTCTAATAATATGAAATTTGCCAATGAGTTCTAGTTCACAAATGACTTTTTTTTTTTTTTTTTTTTTTTTGTAAAAGTAAGGTGTACGGTAGGATCATGTATTCTAGACTTACCCAGGAAGCATATAATTTACATATTAAAAAAGAAATTTGGTTATAGTACAATTATAGTGCTTAATTTTGAAATTATAGTTGCCTTGGACCTTAATTATAAATTTTAAAAAAAACGTGGTATAGTTGAAAAAGTTTCTAAGTTTAAATCTTAAAGAAAAAGATAATTAAATTTTGCATCCCATAATTTGAGGTTGGTTGTAAATTAAACTCTTTACATTTAACTCTCCAATTTTAAAAATATTTCAAATTTAAACCATAAACTAGTGACAATGTCAATGTTCCTTTTTTTTTTTTTGATAAGATTTATTAGAATATTGTCATTAACACACCCCAAAAGACGTTGTTTAGAAAAGAAAATTAGAAAAGATGCCATCGCTTTTTAGGCAGTTTTTTTTTTTTTAATAAACTTTATTGGATGCAAGTCAAAACTTTATTCTAAATAGAATTCTAAACTAATAGTCAACTACTATGTTGTATGTTACTATTGAACAACTAAGCTAAATGCATATTTGGAAGAGTTAGTAGAATAAGGATGCATTAAGATTCAGATCAAGTAAATTAGAAGGGCTTCGTTGTTATTGCACTTTATATGTTTTATAAAATGCTTCTCTGAGAAGTTTAGTTCTAAGACAATTTGATTATTGGAAATGCTAAAATAAAAGGTTAGAGTTTTTGACTAACATAACTTTAAAGCCATAATAAAGATACAACTTGATTTTTGAATTTTGTATTGAATTTTTATCAACCATTGATTTAGAGCAAAAGCTTGCATCACCCTATTATTTTTCATTTAATTTTGGGAATTTGAGAGGCACTGAAATGTGAGTTTTATTAGTAAGATTCAAGCTATTCATTATATATCCACTTATATTATTTTCCTTATTGATTTATTTAAAATTATCTAAGTTATTAAATTTGGATTTGCAGTAAAAAGCAAATAGAATCTATGAAAGCAAAAGGCATTGTCAATAAGATAAGCGTAGCTATAAGTTGCATAATACTTATATTTTTAAGGTAATTGTTATTATTTAATTGACATATTCATGAACATATTACTTGAGTATGAATATCTAACATTACAGGTTAAGAATAAGATTAAATAAAAGTTGAGAAATCTTGACGAAGACTCTAAATTAGAGTTCAAGAATGAAGCATGTGAGAATTCTAAAAATTATGCCAATTTGACAAGTAACATTCATTGTAAATCACATAAAGTATTTACCTATGAAACTTTTAACATGCATTACTATATAGTAAATTTCGTTAAGAAACCACTTTTGTTCATCATATAATGCTAGTTTCAATAAATACTTAGTGTACCCCTAATCATGTTCGTATAATGGTTAACAATTTAAATGAAAGAAAAAAATCTGTCATTCAAGAGTTAGGTTTGGAAATTTTTTGGATTTAATTTTTATAAAATTGGATAGATATTTATGCAAATGGTTAATTGATAATTTTGACCTAAATTTGTGCACATTGGATCTTTGTGGTAAGATGTTACCGATATCCATTGGAGATGAAGAATATATTCTAAGAACAAAATCAAAGGGAGTTGATGTATCTACTATTGCGAGTCCAAAAGAGATAAATCATATAAGCCAAAATATGGGCTAAATTTGGAAAGGGATCTACCTATTAACCTTTTAGAGGGTAAGTTGTAGGAGATGGAAACATCAGGAAATGAATTTGTGGGTTATTCTTTGTTGTTTGTATTAGGTACTTTATCATGTCCCACAACAAAACCTTATGTCAAATGGTCTTTTATTTCAATACTCCATAATATTGAAGAGATTAAAAACTTGAATTGAGCAAAGTTTGTGTTGGATTTTCTCAATCAAGGTGTGAGTAAATATAAAGACAAGAATCATGTTAGCATTAATGGTTGCGTGCTATTCTTAATGGTAATTTGTAACAAATAATTACATTCAAGAATATAATGTTGTTTATTAAATTTCTATGACTCTTTTGATTAAATTTCAATGACCATTTTATACGTATTGCAATTGTTTTATTTTGAGCATGTTAACCTTGAAATGAATGTTGAACATGTGTCCAAATGACTTTGGCCACGTTTTTTTACTAGGGAAAATAAGAAGTTAAGCAAATACATGGCCAAAGTTGTTTGGGCACGTGTTCAACATTCATTTTAATGTCAACATGCTCAAAATAAAACAATTGCAATATGTATAAAAGGATCATAGAAATTTAATAAACAAAATCATATTCTTGAATGTAACTATTTACTACAAATTACCATTAAGAACAGCATGCAACCATTAACACCAACATGATTCTTGTTTTTATATTTGTGCCCACCTTGAATGAGAAAATCCAACACGAACTTCGCCCAATTCAAGTTTCTAATCTCGTCAAATGGTCTTTTATTTCAATAAAAATAGCAAAAAACAACCCACAAATCCATTTCCTAGTGTTTCCATCTCCTTCAACTTACCCTCTAATAGGTTAATCAGTATACTCCCTTCCACATTTGGTCCATATTGTTGGCATATATGATTTATCTCTTCCGCGCTCACAGTAATAGATACATTAACTTCCTTTAATTTTAATCCTAGAAATATTATACATCTCCAATGAATATCGGTCACATCTAACCAGAAATATCTAGTGCATACGAATTTATGTCAAAATTATCAATTGACCATTTGCATAAATCTCTATCCAATTTTATAAAACTTAAATCCAAAAAACTAACAAACCCCAACTGTAAATGACAAATTTTTGTATTTCATTTAAATTGCTAACCATTATACGAACACGATTAGGGGCACACTAAGTATCTATTAAAACTAGCTTTATATAATGAACAAAAAAGGTTTCATGATAAAATTTAATACGTAGTAATGCATGTTAAAAGTTTCATTGGTAAAATACGTACTTTACATGATTTGCAATAAAATACGTACTTTACGTGCTTCCTTCTTAAACTCTAATTTAGAGTCTTAATCAAGATTCCTTCCTTCTTAAACTCTAATTTAGAGTCTTAATCAAGATTCCTTTACTTTTATTTAATCTCATTCTTAACCTGTAATGTTAGATATTCATACTCAAGTAAGATGTCCATGAATATGTCAACTAAACAATAACAATAACCTAAAAAATTTAAGTATTATTCAACTTACAGCTATGCTTATCTTATTGATAGTGCCTTAAACTTTTATAGATTCCATTTGCTTTTTACCGCAAATCCAAATTTAATAAATTAAATTATTTTAAATATAACAACAGGTTAAATAATATAAGTGGATATATAATGAATCGCTAGAATTTTACTAATAAATTAAATATGAGCCAATTAGTTCTTTTGGGGGACTAACTTGGATAACATCCTACTCTTCATTCACTCTACCCATACTCTTAACTTGATATAGCATGAAATAAAAACAACATAGACAACAACATACGTTAAAAAAAAAAAAATTCAATTTCACGGTTGAAAGGTTCTACTATCCAAATAAATCAGCTAAATAAAACTCACATTTTAGTGTCTTTCAAATTGCCAAAAATTAGATGAAAAATAATAGGGAGATGCAAGTTTTTGCTCTAAATCAATGGTTGATAAAAATTCAAAAGCCAAGTTGTATCTTTATTATTGTTTTAAAGTTACGTTATACAAAAAGTCCAAACTTTTTATTGTTGCATTTACAGTAATGAAATTGTCTTACAACTAAACTTCTCAAAGAAGCATTTTATAAAACATATTAAGTGCAATAATAAAGAAGTCATTCTAATTTACTTGATCTTAATCTTAATACATACACCTTATTCTACTAAGTAGTCCAAATAGACATTTAGCTTTGTTGATCAATATTAACATATAACAGAGTAGTCAACTATTAGTTTAGAGAGCTATTTAGAATAAGGGTCCGGTTTGTATCCAATACCAAATTAACAATAGATCTCCTTTTATTTTAATGGGATGTTGCCATACCATCCACTTTATTATCCAACTGTAAAGATTAATTAAAGCATAACTCCCCGTCATTTATTCTTTTTCTTTTATTTTGGGTTTTTGATGATGTGCTCATTGTTTCTTTAACTTTATCATCCATCTGTTAACTTTTTAAAAAACATTAATAATAATAACAAAATAACATTGTCAATATTGTGCTTGCTAACAAAACATTTTTATTATGAGTTACAATGTCTTCTTTTATTCTCCAAAGAAACTCAACAAGTAAAAAAAATTAGGAATTAGGTTATAGGAAAATAATGCTATTACTAATGCTTGCCTGCACTCAATGGAAAGTAACCGAAGCAAACTCAACCCAGAAGAAGTCATAGGCACTACCAAATATATCCCCAAACAATATTTTAACAAGTTTAGGACCAAGTGGAAGGACAGGGAGATTCAAACTAATGAATAGTTACCAAATATATCCACAAAGTGAAATTTCCATTGATGTAAAAGAAAATTTACAAAGACATAAATACTACTAATTGTATCAACATTCAATTGCTAACAAAACATTTTTATTATGAGTCTCAATGTCCTATTTTATTCTCCAAAGAAACTCAACAAGGAAAAAAAAAATCATGTAGCAGTAAACAACTCCCTTGGGTTAAGCGGTTGGTCCTAGCATGCCTTTTTCAAAGACAAATTATTGTTGCAATTTTGTGATTATGTATGACTACGTAGTTGGCATGCTCTTTGCAAGGACAACTCTATCATGGGTTTAAAAAGAAGGCATGCCAAGTGCTTGAGGAAAGTTCTCATAGAATTTCAAATTGGAGTTTCTCTCAACCTTCTAGTTTGGACCATGTTTTGGTTCTTAGTTGTTGTTACATCATAGCATAATTTGATATTCAGAAACCTCATTATGGGCATTCTTCTAGTGTCTGGTTTTCTTTGTATACGTGTGAATATTCATATGAAAATTTGAACCAAACAAGGGCTAGTGAATATTCAATCCGACATCTTCAATGAAACTCAAAATCTTAACAGACTCTTGTAATCCAAATCAACTTTAGAAACAAAGTTAAGCAAACAACACCCAAATCAATTAATAACATTGGCGGATTAGTAACAATGAATAAAAGTTAAGACAATTCACGTGTATCTCATGATCGTTCATTAGTACTGATGCTGCACGGAATCAGTAGGCTGAATGCTTCGGCTTCGGTGGGCTACTGGTGGTTGCGAAGGCCTACAAAGATGAACACACGATCAAAGGGGACCGGTGTAGACCGGCCAAACACCCTCCGATGGCTAAGTTAGTTTCTTCCTAGAAAAGAGTTTTCAACTTTTAGAAAGAAAGTCTCAAAAAATACTTGCCTCTTTTTGATTCAGACTAGTCCTTTATATAGAGGACCTTGGAGCGGTTATTGGCTTGGTAACTTCCCCAAGATTTGAGGAAATTCTCTTGAGTCCAGACATAACTTCCCCAACGGCTATAGGAGTTACAACCGTTGATGGAAGTTATGTACTTAAGAGGAATCCATGGCGATGAATTCGGGTTGAGTAACTGTTTCAAGGTTTTAAGATTCGAATCTTCCATACTCTCCAGTAAATTTATACTTGAGAGTTTCTGAGTGTCATGTGGTCGTCCATGGACTTCGTCTATGGAAGACTTGGTTTTCTGACGGTGTTATGTGAGTCGTCCATGTGCTTTTCCCATGGACGACCCTACCGTTCAGACTTGTGTGAGTCGTCCATGTGCTATGTACATGGACGATGCTAATGCTCTGTCGTTGTGTAAGTCGTCCATGTGCCTTGCCCATGGACGATCCCATTGCTCAGACGATCAACAAAAATAATTGGCTCAGTATCATGGACGATCAATATGGACGAATATGAGTTGTAATTTTTTTACTATCCCATCAGTTGCCCCCTTGTCCAATGGTCGTCCAAAGATATTATTAGGATTTACTGTTTACCTTTGTGGTTCTGAGAAAATATATATATATTTTTTGCCACGTGTCACGACTTCATTGGTTGACCCATCATGTCGATTGCGTTTTTCGACGAAATTGCCACGTGCCTTCTTCTGAATAGTCAGCGTCGCTTCGTTGACTCCATTTCTGGGCCCTATAAATAGGTGCATTCCCTCTCTTACCCCTCACATCTCTCATAATTTTCCTTCTGCCATCTCGTCCAAAAGCCTCGTCTAGCATTCCTTCCTAGTTCTCAGGTATTTTCTTTCCCTTCTTAGGTTTTCGTCTTATCTGTCTTCATTTAAGTCATGTCTTCGTCTAGTGATAGTTTAGAGAAGGAGATAGACGAGTATCAGGACGTTTCCTCTGGAAGTGGGCGTAGTTATGAGAGTAGTGAAGGTAGTACAGCTAGTACTAATTCTTCGGACGAGCATTATTCGTCTGGAGTTCCTGGTATTCCTTTGGAGGAATTTCAGGAATTACAACGTAGGAAGGCTTCTGGATCTGGGGCTAGCTCGTCCAGACAGCCACCTAGCCCTCCTCAAGACGAGGAGGAGGAAAATATTATTTATAGTTGTATGCCTGAAGTATCGTCCATTTTAGATACTGCCAAACTAAAAACCCTTGTAGATAGGTACCAAATCTTGGGGAAGTTACCAAGCCAATAACCGCTCCAAGGTCCTCTATATAAAGGATCAGTCTGAATCAAAATGAGGCAAGTATTTTTTGAGACTTTCTTTCTAAAAGTTGAAAACTCTTTTCTAGGAAGAACTAACTTAGCCATCGGAGGGTGTTTGGCCGGTCTACACCGGTCCCCTTTGATCGTGTGTTCATCTTTGTAGGCCTTCGCAACCACCAGTAGCCCACCGAAGCCGAAGCATTCAGCCTACTGATTCCGTGCAGCATCAGTTGGCGCCGTCTGTGGGAAGGAAGAAAATTCAAGTTTTTGCATTTCTATCCTTTTCCGACCAAAGGCTGTATGGTTCGGACAAGATCAAGGGCTACTAGCCCAGGCCATCAAGAAAGTAGGGATGCTTCTAGCAATCCCCATCGAGATCGCCAATCAGCGCCTGTCGCACAGCCGCCTTCCATCCAACATATGCAATCCATGGCGGCCGCCGTAGCGGAGTTAACTCGTCAAAACCAACAGTTGACTAGAGAGATCAATCTGAGGCAGCATCGTGAAGGATATGCTGAAGGACAAGCCCAGAGTCAAGAAGATAGGGGGGGAAATGCTGAGCCCGAAAGTCAATCAAGGGGCACCACTTCGCGAAGGGTGCCACACTTGGAGAAGGAGGTGGATCAGATGAAAAAGGTGATGGACGAGATGAGGGAAAGCATGAGAAGGGCAAATCCCGTAGAAGATTTGGTTCATCGAACAGATTCCCCTTTCACGGCTTCCATCAATGGTCATCATTTGCCCCCAAAGTTTAAAATGCCTTCCTTGGATTCGTATGACGGGACGCGTGATCCTTTCGATCATATCGCTACCTTCAAGACTACAATGCATCTCCAAGGAGTTCCAGACGAGATTATGTGCAAAGCCTTCCCTACCACCCTTAAGGGCCCAGCACGAGTGTGGTTCAGCAAGATACCTCCAAGCACAGTCAGTTCTTTTGAAGAGTTAAGTAAGTTGTTTGTCAATAACTTCATTGGAGGGCAAAGACACAAACGTTCTTTGTCCAGCCTGTTGACTATAGAACAAGGGGAGAATGAAAGCCTGCGCTCCTTCATCTCTCGTTTCAACAGGGAAGCACTGACCGTGGACGAGGTTGATGACAAGCTACTCTTGGCGGCCTTCCACAATGGGGTTAACTCAGACCTATTCATCCACAAGCTTTATGAGAAAGAACCTCAATCCATGGCTGAACTCTTCCATTCAGCCCAAAACTTTATGAATGCAGAAGACGCAATCATAGCTAAGAAGAGGAAGAGAGCTGAAAGGATGGAAGCAAACCAGGTGTGACACTCTGACCACGGTCCTCGTCCAAAGAAGGGACGGACGGAAGATAGAAGGGACAGAGATAACAAGAAGCAAGGCCCTCCAGTCAGGAATCAGAGTTATACATCCTTAAATGCCCCTCTCGATCAAGTGCTCATGCAGATCAAGGATGATCCTTCCTTGAAATGGCCAGAGAAGATGAAAGGAGATCCTAACAAGCGCAATAAGAATAAATACTGTCGCTTCCATAGAGATCATGGCCATGACACGGACGAGTGTTACGACTTGAAGCAGCAAATTGAGAATCTTATTAGACAAGGAAAGTTAAGACATTTCGTTGGAAGAGATCAAAAAGATGAGAAGTTGAAGGGAAAGATGGAAGAATCATCACGGCCTCCGCTTGGAGAAATAAGGGTTATCATAGGAGGGACTTCAGCAGGACAGTCTTCCAAATCAAGAAAAACTTATCTCAAAGTGGTGCAAAACGTCCAACTCTCTGGACGATCACCAAGGACGAGAGGGACCGACGAATCTACTATCTCATTCACCGACGAGGAAGCTGAAAGGATCCATCACCCGCATGACGATGCCATTGTTATAACCTTACTTATCGCAGATTATACAACCAGGAGAGTGTTGGTGGATAATGGAAGTTCAGCAGATATATTGTACTACCCTGCCTTCCAATAGATGAGGCTTGGACGAGATCAACTTCGTCCAGTATGTTCACCATTGATAGGGTTTGGAGGAATGAAGGTGCAACCTGTTGGCACCATTACGCTACCTGTAGTGGTGGGATCATACCCCCAGCAGATAACCAAGGAAGTCAATTTCCTCGTGGTGGATTGTTCGTCCTCCTACAATGCTATTATTGGAAGACCGACTCTGAACAGTTGGAAGGCAGTAACGTCTACCTACCACTTATCGGTTAAGTTCCCTACGGAGTGTGGGATAGGACAAGTACAAGGAGATCAGTTGGCGGCTAGAGAATGCTATTTAGCCATGATGGCTTTGGACGAGCAGGTTCAGACAATGAGTATTGAGGAAAGAAGGTTTGTTGCGGAGCCCACGGAAGTATTGGAAGATGTTCTTTTGCAAGAAGATGATCTGGAAAAATTCACCAGAATTGGAACAAGTATGAAGGAGAAGACGAAAAAAGACCTCGTCCAATTCCTGAGGAAGAGTATTGATGTTTTTGCATGGAGTCACGATGATATGCCAGGAATCGATCCAAGTGTAATTACTCATCGATTGAATGTATACCCCTCATCTAAGCCTGTTCGTCAGAAAAAGAGGGTGTTTGCTCATGAACGAGACAAGGCTATCAAGGAAGAGGTTCAGAAATTGACCACAGCAGAGTTTATCCGAGAAGTTTATTACCCGGATTGGTTGGCCAACGTGGTGATGGTGAAGAAGGCAAATGGAAAGTGGAGGATGTGCGTAGCCTTCACTGATTTAAACAAGGCTTGCCCTAAGGATAGCTATCCTTTGCCACGCATCGACCAACTGGTGGATTCTACAGCTGGTCATCAGTTGTTGAGCTTCATGGACGCCTTCTCAGGATATAATCAGATAAAGATGGACGAGGCAGACCAAGAAAAAACCTCCTTCATTACCAGTCAAGGTTTATTTTGTTATAAGGTGATGCCCTTCGGTCTAAAAAATGTAGGGGCAACTTATCAAAGGTTGGTGAATCACATGTTCCGTCCACAGATAGGACGGAATGTGGAGGTGTACGTTGACGATATGCTTGTGAAGAGCCTAGACGAGAGAAGCCATTTGGACGATCTCCAGGAAACCTTTGAAACACTTAGGCGATATAAGATGAAACTGAACCCAAGTAAATGTGCATTCGGAGTATCGTCAGGGAAGTTTCTAGGATTCATGGTTTCACAAAGAGGAATTGAAGCAAATCCAGACAAGATCCAAGCCATACTGAGCATGGAATCACCGAAGAACATCAAGGAAGTCCAATCCCTCACTGGGCGAGTTGCAGCTCTGAACAGGTTTGTTTCGAAAGCCACAGACAAATGTTTACCTTTCTTCAAAGTCCTCAGGAAGGCATTCGAATGGACGGACGAATGTCAAAAGGCCTTCCAAGATCTAAAGGAATATCTCATCACGGCTCCATTGTTAAGTCCGTCCGTGCAAGGAGAAGAACTGTATCTGTACTTAGCAGTGTCCCCACATGCCGTGAGTTCAGCGTTGATCAGGGAGGAAGATAAAGTGCAAAAGCCTGTGTATTACACAAGCCGAGCACTCAGAGGAGCAGAAGGAAGATACTCACTGATAGAGAAGCTAGCTTTTGCACTAATAATAGCTTCTAGGAAGTTAAGACATTACTTCCAAGCTCATGTCATCAATGTCATGACGGACCATCCACTCAAGAAGGCAATGAACAAGATGGAAACTGCAGGACCACTGATTCAATGGGCAGTTGAGCTTAGCGAATTTGACATTCGGTACCAACCGAGAAATGCAATAAAGGCCCAAGCCTTGGCAGATTTCATAGCAGAGTTTACTCCAAATTGTGAGGACTTAGGTGGAAGAGAAGATAATCAAAAATGGGTTGTCCATGTAGATGGATCGTCTACATTGCATGCTGGAGGTATAGGAGTTGTTCTAGAGTCACCAGAAGGAGACAGATTAAAGTACAAGGTTCGCTTGCAGTACCTAACAACTAACAATGAAGTGGAATATGAAGCCCTTCTTAAAGGGTTGGAGTTGGCTAAATCTGTAGAAGCAGAATCAATACTCGTCTTGGGAGACTCCCAGCTAGTCATGGGCCAGGTAAATGGAACATACGAAGCCAAGGAAGACAGAATGAAGAGGTATTTAAAGAAGGTGCTGCGCCTTGCGAAGAAATTCAAAGAAGCTAATTTTGTTCAAATCCCAAGGGAAAAGAATATGGAAGCTGATACTCTAGCGAAGGAAGCCTCCGCGAATGAAGCAATGGACGAGTTCGATGAAATACAATACATGGCAAGCATAAACTTTCCAGAAATATTGCAGATAGAAGGTGAGGAAAATTGGATGACTCCAATAATATCGTACCTGAAAGACGGAAGGCTCCCAGAGGGGAAGGACGAAGCCAGAAAGCTTAGGGTTAGATCAGCCAGGTACACCCTCCTGGACGAAGTGTTGTACAAAAGAGGCTTCTCCCAGCCCTTCTTAAGGTGTTTAGCTCCAGACGAGGCGAACTACGTGTTGAGGGAGGTTCATGAAGGAGCATGTGGTAACCACTCAGGAGCTAGATCGCTCGTCCACAAGATCGTCCGTGCAGCATCAAGTACTAAAATCGATTTAGTCAAGGAATTCGAAACAAAGTTAACAAACAACACCTAAATCAATTAATAACATTGGCGGATTAGTAACAATGAATAAATGTTAAGACAATTCACGTGTATCTCATGATCCGTTCATTAGTACTAAAATCGATTTAGTCAAGGAAAAAGAGAAAGAGAAGTGACCTTTTTGATGGACTCTACGCTCTAGGCTAACACCGTTGCCGGGGCAGAGAGCGGCTGGAATTGAGAAGTACCCTGTTTTTTCTTCTTTTGTTGGTCTTCCTCGTGCCTCTGGGTTCTTAAGATTGGTTTTGGAAGAGAAGAAGCGTAGGGACTAGAGAGACAGAAGCGTGGAGAGAATAGAAGACTATAAAGCGTAGAGAAAAAAAAAAGTAGGGTAAAAAAAAAAAAGTTTTTAATACATGACTTTCTTTACAAGTAATTAGTATCTGCTCTCCAATAAGAAAAAAAATTAGTATCCGCTCAAATTAAATGAACGGTCAAGATCAAAACAACACTAAATTAATGGTTCCGATTTAAGTAGGTAGCATACCATAAAAAATAGGTACGGTAGAAAGACATAGAGAGAATAGGAATATATTGATTCCCACGAGAACATCGTAAGTTAGTTGGTAACGTTTGACAGAACAGAACAACCAAACAAAAGAGAATATGCGAGAATCAAACCATCGAGTTATGACTCATCACTCATACTTCACTACCGTCATTAAACACCTAAACTCTTCAACCACCCTTCCACCGTTTCTTGTTCTACAACTACTGCACCAAAATATATATAAAACCCGTGTGTGAAGCATTGTGATTTTCACTTCACTTTCACATAGACCCTTTTGGGTTTTGTGTGTTTCATTCAAAGTTTTAAACTTGCAGGCGTTTTTATTCATTTTGACAAACAATGGCAACCAAGAGGAGTGTGGGAGAGTTGAAAGAGAGTGACTTGAAAGGGAAGAGAGTGTTTGTGAGAGTAGACCTGAATGTGCCTTTGGATGATAATCTCAACATAACTGATGATACAAGGGTCAGGGCTGCAATCCCCACTATCAAGTACTTGATGGGTCATGGTGCCAAAGTCATTCTCTCTACTCACCTGGTAACTAATCCTTATGACTGACCCTTTTATTCTTGTTTCATTGTCTAGTACAAAGTTGATATCTCTTAAAATTGCTGATTGTTGTTGTGTCTTATTATGGAATTCTTGGGTTTTATTGATTGGCGCCCACTGCTACTGTTTATTTTCGGTCTATGATTGTTTGAAATTTTCGTTATTGTGTTTTCTGTTATTGCTGATATATGATAATACTATATGGAATCTGAAATTATTCCTTAAAGAGGGTGACAATCTGAAGCATAATGTAAATTTTTGACAGTAAGTGGTTGGCCGTACAAGAATATGCCACTAAAAGCAATACAGTTATAGCACAAATGATCTGATTATAATTCAATTTTTTTTCTGAATCTAGATATGTATGACCTTGTCATTCTGAATTTGTTCTCCAGTCTGTCTAATTGGAGAACTAGAATTGAATACGCCTACTAGTCCAGATCAAGAGAATGAAAGATAAAGAAATAGAATTGATGGAAGAGGAAGGAGAAGAATTTTGTAAAACTAGGGCCAAGCAAGCCACCCAATCTTAAGTACTTTTAAAATAAATAAATAAAAAATAAATTTTTTTCTGATTTAAGGCTTATTTGAGTGTGTAGTTCCTGAATTTGATGGATAGTTTATCTTTTTTGAAAGTTGCCAAAGTGTGAAAAACAGGGTAAAACTGATAATATAGAAGAATGTACCATAGGGCTAGATGATAAGAAAAGAGTAATGGACCTATGGTATGGGTACTTTCTCCTTGCATTTAATACTTAATAGTATTGAAGTCCAGGGACCAATATTCTTGAGGTTAATAATTATTAGACTTCAAAACCATTCTATTCTCAGTACAAATCCATTTTGAAAATTTGGATCTGAGAATAGTTTTTTAGCTCTAACAATATATTTTTCCATTGAATACTTTTCACTGCATATGTGCTTATTTACATTCTTAGTTGGACATTTGTGGTTGTGGCTCACTTGCTTGCAATATTCATGCATGAATATCTTCTGTTTTTCATGGCAAGTTTCTTAATACTCTTTCGGTTGTTTCCAGGGACGCCCAAAGGGTGTCACACCTAAGTACAGTTTGAAGCCTCTTGTTCCCAGGCTATCTGAGCTCCTTGAAGTCAAGGTGTGCTTTCATCTGCAATCAAATATGACTTATTTATGGTTTTTTTAATATTACCATTCATTACCACTTATTAAAAAACATATTTTACTATCCATTACCTGAAGGGGCATCTTGTTGTTAGGTTGAGATTGCTAATGATTGCATTGGTGAGGAAGTTGAGAAACTGGTGGCAGCAATCCCAGAAGGCGGTGTTTTGCTCCTTGAAAATGTGAGGTTCCACAAGGAGGAAGAGAAGAATGACCCCGAGTTTGCAAAGAAGCTAGCTTCTCTTGCAGACCTTTATGTCAACGACGCCTTTGGCACAGCTCACAGAGCCCATGCTTCTACTGAGGGTGTTACCAAGTTTCTGAAGCCTTCTGTTGCTGGTTTTCTTATGCAGAAGGTATGACTGTCTGCAATTTATGATGCTTTAAATAAGCTTTTTTTAAAGTAAACTTTTTCTAACAGTGGCTATATCTGCATGCATATTATCCCTTCAAAATCAGACCTCCGTATAGCATACAATCCAAATTCATCTATTTACATCATCCAAGCTCAATACTGTGATCTTACAGAATGTAATAGGTTTTTTCCAGTTCGATATCCTTGTTTCCAATTACCAATGAAAAGCATACTTTAATCAATGAAAAGCATACTTTAAAGTCTCTCCTTCACTCTCCTCTTGGGGTCAATACTCAAAAAAAAAAAATGGTTGTGTATGTGATGTAGTCCACTAGGACAAAAATGGTCATCTATGCTACTTACATCTGTTTAATGGTTGAAATCATGTTTTTCTGTCTTCTTACCATAGGAACTTGACTACTTAGTTGGAGCCATCTCAAATCCCAAGAGACCGTTTGCTGCCATCGTAGGTGGCGCAAAGGTGTCATCTAAAATTGGGGTGATTGAGTCTCTGTTGGAAAAGGTTGATATTCTATTGCTGGGTGGAGGAATGATCTTCACATTCTACAAGGCCCAAGGGCACTCAGTTGGATCATCCCTTGTAGAGGAAGACAAGCTTGATCTTGCAACATCCCTTCTTGAAAAGGCCAAGTCCAAAGGGGTTGCTCTGTTGCTACCTACAGATGTGGTAATTGCTGACAAGTTTGCAGCAGATGCTAATAGCAAGGTTTGTTTTCCTTAGTTCTTACCCTTCAATTATTGATTTATGAAATCAAAATCTTCATTAAAATCTTTGTGAAAAATGTATCCCGCTTAATCTTTGTGAAAAATCTTTATGATTTATAGATCATATGCAGTACACATAAACCACGGTGTTTAGTATATGTTTCTTCTTCTTTAAAATTGAAGCCTCTCTTTTTGATTTATTGCTGCCTTATTATAGTATGCTTGATTTCTAATTGACTTGTAATGCAACAACTAATATACCCATTTCTCATTCATAGTGAGATTAGTCACACACAAATTTCGTTTTCTTAGTTTTTTTGTTCAGTGTCATTTATTTTTATATCTTGATTGAAGGGCCCCTTTTTGCAAAAAATAAAAAGCCACAAATTTGAATGGTTTACTGAAGACCCTATATTCAAGTTTCTCTGGTTATCTGTCTATATTTAGAGTCAAATACATTCATTCTTGTGGCATTGAGGTCATTAATTATGACTAACAGATTTCAGTTGGATGAAAAAGAGATTCTGAGTATATCAATTGATATTTACATGAATTATGTGCTAGCTGGTTTAACATGTACTCTGTTCAGGTTGTGCCAGCATCAGGTATCCCAGATGGCTGGATGGGCTTAGATATCGGACCTGATTCCATCAAGACATTTAATGAATCACTGGATACTACTAAAACTGTCATTTGGAATGGACCTATGGGTGTGTTTGAGTTTGAGAAGTTTGCTGTAGGAACAGAGGTATGTCATGGCAACTTGGACATGACTTTTGAGATTATTATGTTATTATTATTGTTATGTGTATTCTCATGTTATTGTTTTCACAGTACATATATGAGAAATTTTCAATTTAAGGATTTAAAAATAAAAAATTAGGAAAAAAAAAAGTAAAGCTTAAATAAGTTAAGCTTGACTATTTCAACTTGGATACAGAATCTCTTACCTTGACTATTCTCCAGTTTATGTAGAGCCATATACTATATAGTGCATTCATTACCACAGTTTGAGAGCTGCTTTTAAACTATATACATGAAAAAGGGGATTGTAGGGTAATTTTACAGACTTTAGAACTTTTAAGCTTTTTCATGTACTTAGGGTCATTCGGCAAACCTTGTCTTCCCAGGACAATATTTTATGACAAAAATATCTCAGGAGATACTGCTACTGCATAATTAAATGTCATTATTTAGTTTGAGAGAGAGAGAGAGGGAGGGAGGGAAAAAAGCTTGCCACTATTGCTATTTTTATTTTTATTTTTATTTTGTTTAAATCCAAATGTTTTGTACTGGCAATGAAAATTGACAATAGCAGTTTCTCATCGCAGGCAATAGCAAAGAAGTTGGCAGACCTCAGTGGAAAGGGTGTGACAACGATTATAGGTGGTGGTGACTCTGTTGCAGCTGTGGAGAAAGTGGGGCTTGCAGACAAGATGAGCCATATCTCAACAGGAGGTGGTGCTAGCTTAGAGCTGCTTGAGGGCCGGTCTCTTCCTGGAGTTCTTGCTCTAGATGATCCCACCAGTGCTGCTCTTTGAGGCCATTTTGTCCATTTTTCTTATTGCTTCTATCTACAATGTAACTTGCACTTATTTCTATGATGTTTTCTGGATCATTAATCATCTCTAAGCTACTACGGTATCAGGACTACATATGAGGTTTATAAATAATCAAATTTTGTTTTAAATGATGCTATTAATACTTTTAGGCAAGAATGGTGGTGTGGTGTGGTGCCTTCAATCAAACTTTGTATGTTCAACAATCTAGTTACCACTTTGTTTCCCCCATGGAAAACAATTTTCCAGGAGACCAAATCTAATGATTTAATGAGTGTGTTGCAATATTAACAATGCTCAAGAAAGTTGTTATGAAACATTTGCGAGAGCCATAGAAGCCCGGGCAGGTAACTGCAAGTTTAAATCCCAGAGGCTTGAGAGTGAGAGTTACCTTATAATGCACTCCCTCAAACACAAGGCAACATTCATATATCTTAAAATGGCAACATTAAATAGTTTCCTCTCAGGACCTTAATTTGGCTAACTGATAATAGGTAATGGCTTTTTCTGTGTCTGGATCATGTTTAGCACTTTTATTTTTACCAATTAGTACATAGCTAGCCAAAACGAGAGTTGTTAGGCTGATGGCCAATGCTAATCCATATTCAAATTTCAGTACTCTTCTCTATATGAGTTATCAATTTTCCAAACTTCCAATGAAATCAGGCAAATCTATTTATAAAGGTGACTTTTTCACATTTTTTTAAAGATCTATGTCCATATTAGCACATATAAACAAGTTTCCAAATCTCTGTACTCTCTTACAAAATATGAGACCATGGAAAGGATTAAGATACGTGATTTGAATCACCCTATAAATGTCTAACAGTCCCCAACACCATTCCTATTGTTAAGATCAAATGAAACAAGCTCAGGTTTGGTCTTTGGGAGGGGAACTAAGAGACGGGATAGGATGGGACTAATCCATGGCATTTTCCGAAGGAAAAATCTTGTTACACACTCTCTATTGCATATTCTATACACACTCCTTTTGAAATCGTGTTTTGAAAATATGATTTTTCCAAATATCTATTTCTAATCCTTTTTGGAGAGATAATACCATGGAGAGACTCCAATCAAGATCTTAATATAAGATATAAGGACACCATTTTACTCAACCCTTTACGTTTTCTTGATGTGGGATTTCTACTCACAACTGTATACCCTACACAATAACTAATGTTGTTAACTTCGTATCACCCCTCTCATAATTAGGAATGCTGTTTATTTTTTAATGTCAACAGAGCGAACGTTCCTCCTGCAGCATGAGGAGTTGAGTTTGGAGAAACGTTCTGGTGCCTAGCTCGACAGCATCAAACAGGTATATATCCTTCAACAACAGAGAGGAATAAACTATTGTTAAGCTATAATACATTTGGAAGAATGCAGCCAAAATCATTGAATTCCTAGTAAAGATTATGCAATACTATTTTAACCACCCAAAAAAAAAAAAAAAAAACCTAATCCAGAATGCGTATGCATCCCCTTTTATTTTAAAACTAAAAGTAGTATGCAAAACTGTGTAACTAAAGCTTTAGTTTTTTTTATATATCTAACTTTTTCCACGACTGTAATCGTTCCTGTAGTCCTGTGTTTTGGTAAAAGATATTTAGTATGGTGTAAAAGAAGTGTCAAAGCATAATTTTGTGCCATACTACATATAGAAGCAATTTTGGTAGTTATAGGGTACGTACATTAGTTTAGGAACAACTAAGAGCCTAATTACTACCAAAAACCCCCACCTAAGAATGTCACCTCCAAGCCTTAATCTACAGCTAAATACTTATTCTTTGACTCATGAACACAACATTGCAGTTGTTGCTTCCCTTGCTAGCAAAGCGGGTTGGATGATGGCCTTCAGTTTCTTCTGCTGGCAGGGGCGGAGGCACACATAAGCTTCCCCCCCCCCCCCCCCCCCCCCAAAGCTTTTGAAACCCTTATATAATACTATATAAAAACAAGCTGGCCCCTGCATATGTATTAATTGGCCCCTTCAAAAAAATTCATGTACCTAGTCTAATGTTAGTTTTAGTGGTTTCCCCTTTGAAATATGTTGTGGTTGTATGATCGATCAAAGGGCTAAGGCAATTATCTCTCAAAACTACATAGAATGACACACTAGCACGAGTGATAAAAAATATTTGATACCATAAGTATGTCTCAATCTTATTGGTTGATGATTGGACGTATCCAAAGCATGGAACTATTAGGATTAAAGAAAGTATATGGAAGTAATGAAAATAATTGGATAAGTGGGGTTGTCTAGCAAATTATGGCATATAAAATGACTATAACAAAGTAAAAGTATTAGTTACCCTTCAGTCATTAGCCTTTGGTTCAGCAAGTGACTAGAGCAATTGTCATATGTTTTATTTTGTTGTGGGTCTTATGCATCATACAATGTTGATTTCTTTATAGCATTCCTTTTGAAATATGACCATTTTTACAATTACAATATTTTAGTTTCTCAAGTGGACTTCACCCAACAAAACACACGTTTACTCAAACCAAAAAAAAAAAAATACAAAGTTGTCAAGATGCTATTTTTTTAAGTAAACAAAAGTGCACTATGTTTGTGCGTGTTCAAATGTGAAAGTCGCTAAAAGTTTATTGTTTTGCTTAAACTAGTGATTTTTTTGGTGGCATTCTTAGTCATTAAGCTTCATTTCTTTATTTCTTTTAACTATCTATCTCACACATACGTACACATAAATATATGAGTTATGACTAATGTACAAACATGTAATTCGGCCCCCCAAGTTAAAAATCCTGGCTACGCCCCTGTCTACTGGGCAATTGGGTTTGCCTAGTTTATCCATTTTATGAGGCTTTATATGGTGTGTGCAATGGCATTGATTGGTAATGGAAATATAAAGAGAGTCCACAAAATGATGCAGTGTCTGGTGAGGATTTTTACTGAGATTGGGAGGTTTAGATGATATGGTTATCAAGATGAGAAATCAGGGGTTGGCGCCATTATGTTGTACACAGGCGTATTAGAAGGCGTAACAGTAATACACTGGGTGCACTGAATAATTTCAACCCCTAAACCAAATTCTGAGATGTGCATGGATAAAATTTCTTTTGCAGTATTTTCGTTATGAATCTTTCTTCAGTCTTCATTCCACTCAGGGCCGGCCCAAGGCCTAGGCAACTTAAGCCTAGGCCTAAGGCCCCACCACAAAAAATATTTGCCCTTTGCAAAAAAGGCCCATCCCATTATAAAAGGCCCAAAATTTTATAAAAAATATGAATTTTTTTCAAATGGTTGTGCACTTTTTATTATTAGTAATGTTAGGGACATCACAAATTTTACTATAGATTTACAAACTAATATGTTACAAATCACAAAAAAAATATTTTAAATATTCATTAATTACATTATTAAAGCTCATCAATCACTGTTTTTGTCACATTATATTGTGAACATTTTGTAGTACCTTAGCATTTTTCCTTTTTTATTTCTAACAAGGCTTTAAAAAAAATTGCAAATGTGTTAGATACCAAAATTTTATAAAAAATATGAATTTTTTCAAATGGTTGTGCACTTTTATTATTAGTAATGTTAGGGATATCACAAATTTTACTGTAGATTTACAAATTGACATGTTACCAATCACAAAAAAGTATTTTAAATATTCATTAATTACATTAATGAAGCTCATCAATCACTGTTATTGTCACATTATATTGTAAACATTTTGTAGTACCTTTAGCATTTTTCCTTTTTATTTCTAACAAGGTTTTTTTTTTAAAAACTGCAAATGCGTTAGATCATCAATGATGACTAATCTCCCCTAATAGTTTGAAACTTTAATATTTGTAAACTAATCTACTACAAAGTCACATATCAATTAATATCATAGATTATAAATTAGATTATGAATGTAATTGTTAGGACATATGTGATTCACTTGTTAGGAACATATGTCACTATTTTATGTAATTGGCTAATCCTTTGACAAAACGTACTTTACTTGTATTTGGGTAGATATAGGATATGTTTAATGCTTCAAAAAACCTCGTTTCAAGTTCAAGTGTTAAAGCCATGCAAGTCTGTCCAAGATTCAAGCTGAAAAGTGTCTGTCATTAAAACTCGACAACTAGCATCTATCAAGCCTTGAAGAGCTGTTCTAGCCCGTGTCTCAACAGCAGCTCGACAGATAGGTATCTATCGAGGTTTATGAAGTTCAGTTTTTCAGGACTGTTTTGACTCCAATCCGTGATTGTATGTTTGGGCTTTCTTTTCTCACAACCCTAAACATATAAAAGGATTATTTTAAGGGCTGTCAAAAGTGACACAAATTGCATAAGTGTTGAGCAAAGCTTGTTCAAGCAAATTGTGACCGGAGACAAAATTTGCCCTAATTCATCTTTCTTGTGAAGAAACTGTTGTGTTTGTGCACCGTAGGGTTTTGTAACCAATGAACTTCTCGATCTTTATCGTGTGATAAACTGAAGAACTTTGCAGCCAACAACCTTCTCTAATTGGTGACTGAAGTCGCGTACTGGGATCCGCACAATTGGTTAGTCACATACTGGGAGTCGTGCATTAAAAGGAGAGATTGTCACTATAGAACAAGTCCAATTGGGTATTGGGGTAAGGGTTCAACTATAGGTTGGTATAAGGTACTGAGATTCCTTTACTTGTAACCGCTTGTTTTGATAATAGTGGATTCTCGGGAGTGGTGACTTTAAAATCACCCGGTGGGGTTTTTGCCGTGTAGGTATTCCCCATTCGTAAACAAATCACCGTGTCAATTTAATTTCCGCTGCATACTTAGTTTAATTGGTGATTTGTTTGTGCTACCACGCGCTTTGCATGTTAATTTGATTAATCAATAAACTTGGCTAATTAATCAATTAATTCATCACAAGAGGTCAATTCGTTTTTGGCCTATTAGTAATTAACTATGTATTGTCATATATCCAAGATAAATTAATTTTCTTTTTAAAAAAATTTTTTTTTTCTTTTTGTTAAATTTATTTTTCAACTATGATATTCAATTCTCTATATGAAATTAATCTTAGTTTTAGTTAGTATTATTCATTAAATTATGTATTTAATACATCTAATTAACCTCAATTTGATTAATATTAAATAATTTTATTTAATTAATATTTATATATAAAAAGTCCCACATAAATCTTTCGCCTTAGGCCCCAAATTAGGTTGGCCCGGCCCTGATTCCACGCACCAGTATCCCTATGAGTAACATAGAACACAGTAGGCAGTAGCTTCATGTTGCAAGTGGTTGACTACAACCATTCCTAACCTGAAACCAAACATTCTCAGTAAACTACATGTAACATTGACTGATTACTCAAAAAATTATAAAACCCAAACAAACCCAAATAAAAATAGTTCAAAAACCCAAACAATGACTGATTTATTACCTGGATTTGAGTCCCTCGAACAACCCGTTGCTCGTCTCGGTTTATTCTTGCAGCACAATTTCAATATCAGATGTAGATGGGGATTTTCATGATTCTAGGGCTCGTGAGGAAATATTTCAAAGGGTTTGTGGTTTTGATCCATGTTATGTTGTGATTTGTATTAAAAATGTGTTTTTCTAACGTCTGAGGGTGAGGTGGGTAACGGAGAATTGAAGCTCAGGTGGGCCAAGTAAAAACGGGCCAAACCATAGGTGGGTTTATTGTAATTTTTTTTTTTGAATTGTTCTTATAAAAATGTTTTACTTTTACTTACCCGTGAGATCATTTATTCGTATTAATTTCTTTATTGAATTCTTCTTATCAACTTTTTTCGTACAGTTTTTTTGTTTAATTCTTATAATATGTTTTATATACTCTCATTAATTCAAATAGAGATGGTTAACGAAAAAAAATGATTTTTCCAAGTTGTCTATATTCCAAATGCATCATTTACTTATAATATGGATTGTTGTCCACAAGACTAGCCTAGGAAAGATGTGTAGGACCTCGCAAAAAGGTGTTGCTTTTTAATTCTCATCATATCTCAATGCTAATGAAGCTATTTTCAATTATTGATGCAAACTTATTGCTAAGGTCTTAACTCTTCTTCTTTTTATCAAAAAGATTTCTTGAAGTTTATATTTACCCATTTTGTTTTGCAAAGGTGAAATTCGGTGCCTCCTCCCTCGCTTTCAAAGAAAAAAAAATTCAATTCTTATATAAGTTTATCTACTTTTATTTTTTAATATTTAATAATTTAGGTTGTTCATAATTCTTAACTATTAAATTGAGGTTACCACTTAAATATGCTTTTAATTATAACTTTTTAATCGTTTTTAATTATTAATTCAAGGTTTTTCATTTTTTTTTTTTTTTTGAGAAACAAAGGTTTTTCATTTAAATGTGTGGTGGTGATTACTTGAGCTTTAAAGCTTAATAAATATTATGCAAACTCCCTTTCTAAAGCTTAATATATTATTATACGCAAACTCCGTTTATATTTTTTTAGGCATCTCCTTTTATATTAGTTACATAGTTATCTACCATATTCCATTCAATTAAAATTTGGACTTATATATGATTTTCTTTTTTATATATAAAAACTTAATCTTACACAATATGCATTCAAAAAAGATTACTTCACTTCAAAAAAATGAAGTAAAAGATTACTTTATTTTTATTATCTATTTTATTATTTAATTTTAATTAAATTTAAAAAAAAATTCTTTAGTTTACACATGATTAAGCCGTGCATCGCACGGGCATAATACTAGTATATATATATAAATATAAATATATATATATATATATTATATTAAAACTAATAAAGCAGGCAATTGATGGTTTTAAACATCTCTCATCGTCCACTAATCTTGTGCCGTTTTGAAAAAATAAATGCTTAGATTTAAGGTTTTTTTTTTTTTTTTTGAGGGGTTCTTAGATTTAAGTTAACTCTGAAGAATGAACCAGTATTGCATTAGTGAAAAAATGAAACTGATTTATTTTTTTCTCACTTAAAATACAATTTAATATCTCATAAAAAAATACAATTTAATATATTTTATAAAAATAATCCAACAAGTGTAAAGTAAATTAAAAGTAAAAAATGCAAAAAATAATAAATTGAAATTTAAAAAAAATGGCACAAACAATCAAAAACATAAGAGCGACACAAATTTATATAAATATATATATATATATAAAATAAAAACAAAAAGAACATTCCGTGTAAAAGAGAAACCTACAAAGTAAATCCGATCAATTTACTAAAATAAAACGGAGATTACGCTATTCAAGTTTATACCTAAAACTTGAGTTCAAAATGAATTGAAAAAATAAAAACAAAAATATTGAATCTCTAAGAATAAATAGAATCTTACTTACCAGTTAGTACCACACAAAAAATATGACCTGTTGACAGATCTTCACTGTGAAAGCAAGATTGGATGGCCTTTTGGGGATCTAATTCGATGCCCACTGACCGCCAACAAGGAAGGCTACGAGGGATGGACCATTGTAAATTTGTAATGCCCATTGCCTCCAAAACTCCAAAAGTAAAAAGGGCCTCATTGGATGGATAGTCCCTCCTCCAAACTCCAGACTCCAAATTGGAGCCTCATATAATATAATTGAGACTTTGAGAAAAACAATATAGTTTATTACATTCATTCCAACACAAATGTGTCTGGTTGGCACCAGTTTATAAGCTTAGCTTTTATCTTTAATGTATAGTTTTTTAAAACCTCATTTTTTTTTCCTGCATTTTCTCAATTTTTCAAGGTACAAGTATATTTTAACATATTTTCAACAAAAAAATTAGATAAACTGTTCCTAAACGGACATGTAACAACAATACCAAACACGGCAAAAATGGCAATATACCACTATTTGCCAAAATATATAGCAATATACCATTGTTCGCGAAATAATTAGGAGAATACCACTGTTTTATAACTCGAGTTCATGAAACTCAAGTTTTATGTAGAACTCGATTTCTATTAATGAAATCCATAGTGGCACCCAGTGACGTGGAATTCCGGAATTGAAAATGCCACACGTGGAACTCGAGTTTATAAAAATCGAGTTTCGTGTAATACAGAACTCAAGTTTTATAAACTCGAGTTCCACTTTAACAATGATTTTTTCACCAGTAGCTTTCATTCTCACTCTTACTTTAATAATGACTGTAAGTTTCTTGCATCTTTGTTTCGCTGGTTAAAGAATTGTTTCATCTAACCAATGATTTTTTTTTTTTTTTTTCGCAACCTGGGAGGGTTGGGGGAGGGTGGGGGGAGAGAGAAAGATTCTAAACTTTGGTTTATTGTAGTTTTTTCAAGAAGCATTGGGACTATATCAGTGGCCCTTGTGAAGGTACTTGGCTAATTATAAATTTATAATTGTAAGTGAATGCATGATTCTTCTTGATACATTTCCCAAACATGCAACCATTATTTTGCAGATTCCAGCAAGCACTGTGAGTGTAATCTTGATAGATAAATCAGGAAGACGACCACTTCTAATGGTGAGGATGGCAAAGATTCAGCTTTTGATTCTTTGTTATGGTTCATCGTTGAGTTGATAACAGTTGAGAATACTAATTCTTGCAGGTCTCTACTAGTGGAATGTTCTTAAGTTGCTTCCTCAAAGACTTGTCATTCTACTTTGGTTTGTTTCAAAAAAAAAAAATTAGAACTTGATCCATGGTTTTGTTTTCTAAATATATGAATGATTGTTGGTTTGAAGCTTTTGCTATGAACGGGACCTCATTCGGTTGAAGGATCTCACTCCCATTTTTGGCTCTAATTGGGATGCTGGTAATACGATATACCAAAATCTTACTTTTCCCCTTCTTCTCAAGGAAAAAAAAGTTCTCTAAATTTAATTTCATACATTCCATCTTACGCAAGACAACTAGAACAAAATGAAACAATAGGAAAATAAAGAGATATGACCTAAGAGTCGGCACCTAGGTCTTACTTGAAGTTAGCACCAAGCAAGGAAACCACTATGAGTGGGCACCTAAGGCGGACCTAGAGTCAGCACTAGGCCAAAAAGAAACCAAACGGTCATTTTTTCATTCATCAAAATATCAACTATCTCTACAAGGAGTATAATACATTGTTTATAAAGAATTGCTAAACCCTAGTTCTAATTGGCAAAGGAAACTCTAGTTTCCTTATTACGAAAATAACCTTGCTTCCAAATTAAAATACTAATGGCCTAATAAACTATTAGGACCTAAAACATAAAAATACAATTGACTTGCAAACATAAATAATACTAAATAAAAATATTTTTGTGTCTCCCGCATCACCATCCCATTTATGCTTCAATGACCAATTAGAATTTCAGGGTTTGTAGGATGTTTGCAGGGTTT